>WBMW01005186.1:45826-244203 GCA_013396635.1 Penelope pileata
AAAAAAAAAAAAAGGCTGAACGTTGTATGCTATGATCGTGCTCTTATAGGAGCACTGCGACACCTGGGTGACGCCAGAGGCTTTTATATCCCGCTCAGGGTGTGACTTCCACCAATACTCACTCTCAGGTAAAATTCTCCATTTTCATTTCCTGACTTGATCCGGAATGTGTTGATAGTATTGGGATAAATCGTGGTCGCCTGAATCTGGAAGATGTCGGAGGGCACAGTTCTGTCGGAGCGGATGCTCATGTACTTGTACACGACAGAGTAAGGCAGCTCTCGGCAAATGGTGTTTGAGACGGGGCAGACACAGCGGCTGAAAAACAAAAGTGGATAGCTTGGATGCTTGCAAACAAACAGCCCTTGCTTTCTGCTGTATGTGATCGTGCTGCCTGTTGAGGAAAACCCTAAAAAAGTGTCTGGCTTTCTCTTACTTCTCAGATGTAAGGACATAAGGCTCTTGGCAAGGATTTCTTGGGTAACAACGAAATCCTCCATGGTAATTCCAGCAAATTTCATCCTCTCTGCATTCATTAGTAGTCTCACACTCATTTATGTCTAGGAGGAAGGAAAAGAAACGGTCAAAGCAGATGAAATGAGTTTGCTACAAAAGCAAACACACAAAAAAAGCCAACAACCAACCAAGCCACCTGCTTGTCTCTTGAAACTCAAGATTTCCCTGTTCTTTACCTGCTTTTCTGGGGCCAGGCTATAAAGGATCTCCCTCTGCAGAAATGGAACAAATGTCTTTATTGCATTAATTAATTCTAAAGATTTTTAGTTGACTGAAGGAACACATTAATCATACTATATGTAATGCAACTGTAGAAATACTGAATTTCTTGGTTAGCAATGAATCATTTTTCTAGCATAAGATATCTTACAGGCAGAGAAAAGAGGCTTTGAGAAAATTGTGATTTCCTGCTTGTTGCAGAATCTCACTTTTAATTGCCTGGGTTTCATGGTCTAACTAAAACGCCCAGCTAATGGTCATATTTCAACAAAAATAGCTCTGAAAAAAATCATGAAGACTTGTTTATTTTTGTGGAGTAGTGCTTCCTTTTTTTTTTTTCCTTGAATGGACATGGGGACTGTCAGCCTTGTGTTGTGTTTGTGTTCTGTTGACCTGTCAGTGCCAGAACCCAACCACTCTCTACCCAAATGCTCTCCTGAAATTAACCCAGCCTCAAAAAGGGGTTGTTCAAAGGTAACCTCTGGGAAGACATCGTCTTTTTTTTTTTTTTTTTTTAAGATGGTCAAGCTGCCCCAAGATATTCAGTATTGGCTGCTATTTTTAGGAATGGAAATAAATTACTTTGAGTTCTCAAGCAAAACAAACCAAAAAGCCTCATTCCACTGCCTCACAGTGTTTTCATAAGAGACTTCAGTTGTTTTCCTCATCCCTTTGACAATTAACATGCTTCTTTCTAAGAATTCTTAGATCAGGTTCTGGATTACAAAGCCAATGATTCTTGCACTTAGGAGATCTTAATATATTGCTCTGCAGCATTCTGTAATAAATTATAAATAATGTAATAAATTTAGCACCTGTGAGAAAAACAAACTTGAAAGCTATGACCCTGGTATGTGGTGGCACCTAACCAGAATTGAAAAACTGACCAGAACATTTATTTTGTAAACACAAAATAAGCTGCTCAAAATCCTTGCTTTTTTTCCTCTTGTTATCAGAACATATCTTTCATTTCTGCTCTGGCTGCACTTAGGAACCCCTATAAAAAGAAACATGATATAAAGCAATGCCCAGTGTCTGCAGTAAATGCCCTGATTTTGCTTTTTTTCCCCCCAAGATATCTCGCTGGAACTTAGACTCACAACCTAGACATCCCAGAACAGTTTTACTTTAGGGTTACAGCTATTGAAGATGTTGTCCTAAACATTGAAAGGCTTTAGAGTTTGAGCTGAAGGATTCAAATAAAAGCAATATAAAAGCTGCGATTAATCATCAGCTGCATTATCAACATCTCTTTTGCTAGCACGATGTTTATGCTGTCATAAAATATAAACACTTAGACAGCAAGCAGTCTTAGTCTTGTGTGAAATGGTGTGGCTAATAGTGCAACAGTGAGACTGCTGGGATGGGGGCACTTACCTTGACACGTCCTGCCTCCTACCACCTGGTAACCTTCGGGGCAGACGCAGGAGAACTTTCCTGGTTCATTCACACACTGATATTGGCATATGTAACTCGAGGTCCTGCATTCATCAGTATCTGGAGAGAGCAGAACTCAAGGTTGTTATTTCTAACATCTGCCTTTCTGCAGGGTTAAATACAAGAGCTAGTTGCAGTCCCCAACAGAAGAGAAATTGAAGCCTTTAAAAAGAGTAAGTTTTTAAAACTCTGAAATGACTCAATGCCTTAAAACCAGTACTAGACCTTCAGTTTTATTGATCGTTCTCAAAAATGAGAAATACATTTATTGGAGGAAGTAGAAGCTAAATTAAGACTTCAGAACCAGTTTGGGAAAACGGGAGAGAGAATCCACAGTTCTACCAATCTGAAAAACGATTGCTTCTACAAAAAGCAGATGTGAGATAAGCCAGCATAGCAAAAATGTTGCCTTTATATGTGTGCTGCCCTCACGGAGTAGCCTTTTGGAAAAGAGGGTAAGGCCTCTCTATTGTCTGCAGGCATTTGATATATACCATTCCTTTGCCTTTTATTTTTTTTTTAAATCCATGTGTAACCCTCAGCCCCTTGCCAGAGAATTGTAGTACAAAACTGATTTAAACCCTGTGTGTCATTGCCCAGAAACAAAATGAAACCAACCAAAGCTAGGGAATGGCTTGGCAAATGCTGTAACACCCTCCTAGGACCTCAGGCTTGAGCTCAGCTCTCGGCTTTTGTCAGGGGTTATCCTGGAGGCTGCACATTTGCTGCTCCCTGTTCTGTTTGCTTGCAAGTAGGATTAGTTTAAGAAGCTTGGAGAGGAAGCATCTCTAATAGCTCTGCTGGCTTGTTCAGGAGGGCAGTGGTAAACCAGAAAGCCCTCTTTGGCTCAAAGACTGGTGGAAGGGATATGGGCTTTAAGGGTGAGATCACCCTGTGTCCAAAAGGAGATTAGAGGACCCCTGTGGAGGCCCTGGCAGAGGAAATAAAGTGTTGATTGTATAACCATCGGGAGACGTGCTGTTTGTATACACAGGCTTGAAAGCACCTCAAAAGCCCAATTGTTGTTTCCTTACAATCAAAAATGTAAGGTTTTTATTTTCAGAGGAACCTAACAGCACTCAGAATTTCACTTGTTTTTTCGGTTTTCATTCCTTTCCAATTCGTTTAATGCTCATCAGCATTAGACCACACACAGTTCAAGTGCTTGCGAAGTAAATACGCAGAGGCCTCATTCTCTCCAGCTGTGCTTTGAACAGTAGTGATGTCCTGCTTTGCACTTACTATTGAGGACAGACACCCATCTCTACACGTACCTGAATGCAGCTGCAGCTCCCGAGGTGTGTGTCAGCAACAGTATTTGTAACATAACAGGAAAAAAAGTTGTCTTAAGGTTTTTGGCTATGAAATGCACCCACAGTGTGTTCCTGCGTGAATTCTAGCCCTTAGTTCACAGAGACTTCTGGGGAAATAAATCCACAATGATTGCTCTTCCAAGAAAAGAAAAACATGGCTTACCTTCACAGTTGATTCTGTCACTGCTTAACTCAAATCCTGGGTTACACTGACAGATGAAAGAGCCCAGTATGTTGTAACACTGTTGTGCACATGGGTTATTGGCATCACATTCGTTTATGTCTGAAAGGAAAAATTACAGATCTTTATCTTCTGTACCTAGTACTCAGGCTGATCAAGTGGATTAGTCCTCAGTCTGGGTCTCTTGCTTAGCAGCAGCTCAGCTGACTGCATCAATACGGATCTGCAGTCACTGGAACAATGTCAAACCTATGCTTTACATTCCATGTAGAAAAAGTATTTTTCCAGGAATGAGAGTTATTCTAATGCGTACTGAATTATTCCAATAATGTTTAGTGTGGCTATTAAACCCCACATTCCAGTGCCTTTTTTTCAGGTACGAAATGCCAAGTCTATAAATAATTGATGTAAGGAACACGTACTGATAAGACCTCTCAGCAGGCAGCAGTTAAGATCTGAGCTATTTATTATTCCTTAAATTTGTTCTTTTAAATACCATTACAATGACAACACGAGCCCTTTGGGCCAGTAGGGTTTTGCAGTGCTCTAAGGCCTAGACCATGCAGGGGGAAGGTATGTTTCTAGGCTAGATTTTCCATGGTGTGCCATCCTAAGGATGTGTGTGAGAACACTGCAACGTGGGAAGAGAAGCAATCTGAACGCAAGGGTTATGTATATAATCACATCTGCAATTTGTAGTGCTTATTTTTATAGACTGATGACTAATTGTTGCTCCTTTGTCATTTACCATAGGTGTTAGTGTATTTTCCCTTGTGCTTCTTTCCTGCATGTTTTCCATTCATATTTGTGTTCATCAGCTGCAGGAGAGAGCTGCATTGTAAATAATTTTTGAATTCATAGCTTTTGTAAGTGCTTATAAATGTCAGCAACGTTCAGCTACAGATAGAACTAATAAAACCGTAAAAAACAAACAGAAACCCTAGGCATTCACAAGAACACAACCCACGAGGAGTATGTTAATCAGCTGTGTGATCCTCCTACTCCTGACAATGAATGGCAATAGGGGAGAACTGATTACCAAGCTTTTTTCCTCCTCTTAGCTGATTTCTGGCAACAGTGTGAAGAATGTATATCATGACAACGCTACCAGAAGGAATAAATGAGCTCGCCAAAGCCACAATTCCGTTTGTTTCCCTTCCAAGAAATATTGACCCACTTTCAATATACGCAAAAGTTGTAAGACAAACGCGATCGGTACAGCTGCAAAGCGTCGCTTCTGCCAGATGACTGTTGCAGATGGGAAAGTCTGCCCTGATGCAGCAGCCATTCTTTTACAAATTTTCTTGTGAAGGTTTCCTTTACCTTTCGCGGTGGGAATTTGACTGACGAGGCTGGGAGGCCAGCAAGAGTCAGAAGGGACTTCTTGGTGAAGCACCTAGCAAACTTGGAGCTGCCAGATGGATTTGTAATTGAAAGAAAACATCCTGAATTGGAGCCATGGAAGGGGTCAAATGAGTAACAGCTTGTCACATGGTTACGTTAAATCCACATGTGATATTTATCCTGTTATTTGGTGAAAAACAATAAATGCCTCTGTCACTGCAGTGCTGTGTGCCTGTACGTGCGTGTCTATAGCCACAGAGACCTCCCAGCAGCTCCACCACCAATCTCTAGATTTACATGGCCATTCTCATTTTTCTGTTCCTAGTTGAGATCTCAGTTTGTGTTAAAGTCAACAGCCGAGCTGTTGGTTTCCATGGAGCTGGAGCTCCTGATCCACGAGGTTGTTGCATGAGAAGGAAAATTGCTAAGGAAAAGGGGAGCACAAACCTTACTTATTCAGTATTTGGAACATGGAAGGATTTGCCCTACCTTCATGTATAAATCACTGGGCTCCTTATTGCCTACTCTCTTCCCTAAAGCTCTCTGCTTGGAATTTTGGAGAAGCGCTGGGCTAAGCAAAACTTTGCTCACGTTCAGTATGGCTCCTCTTGTGTCTTAGCAAGCAATCTCCTGCCTTCCTACCTACTTTTATTCCAAAACATGAAATAAAACAACAAACAATCACCAAAAATACCACCAGGAAATGGCAGCACAAGCTTCGTTCTGTATGGATATTTTCAGCAACGCTCTTGCCTTTTCAGTACTGTTACTGAGAAACGTGCCTTTGAATCCTTGGCAATTATCAGTTTTGCTTAAGAAAAAGTATCCTTCTACCAAGTATGTGTATTTAATATGAATTTATTCAGTACCTCATACTTCAGCAGACATATTTTTCTTTTTATTGTTACTAACTCTAATTCTTTTACAACGGGTCTTACGATTTCAAAGAGGCAGAATAGCCTCTCAGCACAGCAGCTAGCGTGATGCGTTGGTTGGTATTTATTTCCTTTAGGGAGCTGGGATGAAAACAGATAAATCGCAACCGTGGCAAGTCATGTGTCAGCATTTATCTGTACAGAGGGAGCTTGTGTAAGTGGAGGCAGAGCAGTTCTTACCCACGCAGGTGTGGTTGTTGGATGCCAGCTGGAAGCCAGCGTTGCACTGGCAGTAGTAGGAACCTGGCGTGTTTACGCAGCGGTGGTGGCAGTACGGAGGCAGGGTGCATTCGTCTATATCTGAGTTATCAAAAAGAAGAAATGAGTTGGAATGGAATCATTCACAGCTGCTGTGTTGTCCAACTGTAAAATTAATTGAACTCGATTAAAAGCAGGAAAAAAGCTTACGTAGGCTAGGCACTGCTTGCACGGATCTCAGTGGGTATGCTGTTTCACCCTTTCTTTTCGTTAACTTCTTTAGTGCTTTACACTGATTTCTTTCAGCCACTGACACATATGCCAGTTTTACTTCTTACTCAGCTCCACAGTACTGCTTATTTTTGTTGTTTTGTATAGGCGAAACCCAGAGTGTTTCACTCAGCTTTTCAAAACCTAAAACGTCTCATGATCCGACACAGTGCTGACCAACACGGTGACTGCAACTCGTGGCTCTTCCGTATCCAAAAATTCGCATGCAGCACGCTTAGCATATACTAAATCTTTTCAGCTCTGTTAGGAAGAGAGTCCAGATTTCCCCTGCGAGGACAGATGATTAGTGGCCCTGAAGAGGAAACAGATGGCTGTGCTTCCACAGGGATCCCCCAGAAGCTGGCTGGGTTCCCGAGGGGCTGCAGTCCCTCCCCTTCCCCTCCTGCACACCTCTGCACGCAGCAGCAGCGGTGCCAGCACCTTCTGCCTGCACTCTGGGGTCCCGCTGGCTGGAGCTGCTGCTGTCTCCAGCAGTGCTGACCTTCCCCAGGCTCTCCCTGCAGATCAGCCCTGCTTGTGAGGTGGAGCAGACTGCCTTTCCAAGTGTCAGCATTCCTAATGTGCATCGGAGCAGGGTTTTCACCTGCAAACCATACAACATGTGCAACAGCCTGTTCTTTTACCTCTCTGCCTTTTAAAAGGTTTCCTTACGCTCGGCAGGAGATCCTGCCTGTTTGCCCACAGATTTATTTTTAAGCTGTGTTGCAAGGCTGATGGTGCATGTATGTGCAGAAGTTGTCCTCAGCTATGGCTTCCTCGAGCCTGGTAGCGAAACCCACGCCATGTTCTCTCCATGTACACAACGGGAGATTTCAAAGGCTCCAACAAATAAGACCAGTTTTCGCTGGAACAAAGAAAGGCACTTCCCATATCCATGCCAGATCTTGAGTTTCCTACCTCCAGCTGTTTCCACCATAGTTATGTTTAAAAAGAGGCCAAGTTTTTTTTTTTTTTTCTATTTTTTATTATGAGAAAAGTGTTTGTTTTAATATGAAGTGAAAAAATAATCATTAGAAGTTAACCCCTTCTTTGTCAATTTTGCTGTCAGTGTTTGGAGCTAAACTTAGCTTTGGATGGGCTTACCCTGGAAAATCCCTGGCTATCAGTACAGTAGGGATTATTGCCATAACTCATTTGTTGCAGGGAAATTCCAAAGTAGAAATGAAATAAATCAGGAGGTACAGCTGACCTCTCGCATCCTTGACTTTACAGGACCAAGCTCTTGCAAATTGCTGTTTAAAGATCTGGTTATACAATGCAGGCTTGTAAGCAATGCTTTGCCTTTTAGGCACTGTATTTATGCATGGAAATGCCTCCAGGATCGCACTCCAATTCCGTGGGAGTGTTCCTTGCAGGGTTAGGCTCTTGTGCACATCAGCTCTGTGCAGATCTAAGTGCTCAGCATAATCTAACCAACTCTGCCAAATCTTCTGTTTGAAGTAATGCTGGAGAACAATTCAATTTACTTGCAGTCCTATGTTTCAGAAAAGATTAACTTTGCAACACGTGAACAACCAAACTTTAAATAAAATATAATAAAGAAATAACGAATGGTTAGAAATCAGTCCTTTTCCTCCTCTAACTTGAAGCCAAAAGAGCCTGGAAAATTTTTGTTCAAATTTGAGAGAAACATTTCCTCCCATATGGAGAACCTCTATCAAGGTCTGGCCCCAAGAACATTTTCTGGCTAAGTTGTTAAAAAAAATAAAAAATCCCCAAAGACAGGCTTTATTCTGAAATCCTGACAGTACTCAGCGTAGCAATGTACTAATAATTTAGGTCAGTGTGTAATATGTAACACAGGTGTTATTCTTGGTTGTGACCTAAATAAGGGAAGGGAAATCTCACTTTCCAGACAACTTTATGTGTAGAGTCAGATGCCTAGATGTCCTCACACACAGATATATGGGGGTATCACACTGCTTGAGCACTGTTAGACATCCTGGAAGGCTTTCAGGTCTTGACGTTGAAAGTGCTGCTGCACAGCAGTAATACACTCATCGAAAATTCTAGCTAAAACCTCTGTATTGAAAACTTTATATCAGCGACATGTCAAAGCTACTCCTGTGCCTACGTTCCCAAAGCACTCATCCTCCTTTTGCACAGAGAACTGAGAAATATCAGACCCATCTGTGTTTGCATCAATTTGTCCAGGGCCTGATCCACATCTTAAAGAAAGGGAAGATTTTGGGGGTTGACTTCTGTAGCCCTTGGCTCAGAACCCTCAAGAAAAGCCAAGGCCAGAGCTATGAGTTTGGACTGGATGTGTTCTGAAGCTTCCCCAGTGTCCTTCCTGCAGCTCTTGTTAGGCAGTGGCTACCTACAGCCTTGTCAAGGCTTTCTGGAAGAGCCAGAAATATTTCTTAAACCCTTTCAAATGCAGTATCCTTAACATGAAGAGGAAAACTTGAAGTTCTGTTGCTGTTTGGCTGAGGAGAAAAAAACCCTTTTCTCCTAGGCTGCGTAAAACCAGTCTCATGTCTTGTAAGAGGTGGTCTTGAATGTCGCCTTGTGATGTATACAGCTGATTCTCCTTCTTCATAGCTGTTTTTAATATCTCTGACAAACCTAAGGCTTAGGACTGGAGTGCCTATAAAAGCACCTCATCCATTGGAATCATGATTAAAGAGGTGCTACAGGCTGAGGGAGGACTGTGGGAGCAGAGTAATGGCACTTTTGCATCATGTCCCCAAACGAGGATGGAATAGGAAAGATGCAGTGTTTATGCTGCACTTGGATTTAATTCAATGCTACATTTGTATAGGTCCCAGAGGTGCCGATGGTTTATTTTGGCTCAAGGAATAAAGCATGGTGGTTTATAAGTTGCAAATATCATATACTTGCATTCAGAGTTTCCATCTCTTTCATTCATACTCATAAAACAGAGTACCAAAGGGGCTCTGCAGGGCAGGGATCGGGTCCGTGTGAAGGTAGAGCTTCGTCCTGCAGATCTGGATTCAGACTTCACTGAGGTCAGTGGAAAGACATGCTTTGGTTTGCTGCTATCGTGGGCTTATGACTGTATCTGGGCCATTAGGCAATGCCCCAAGACAAATAGTAAACACAATGGTAACTATTAAGAAACTTAATCTTGTGAAGTTCAATTCCAAGTGTTGATTATACTTAAAATAGTTTCTGGTTACATGTTTTAGTGATTAATTGTTGTGATAAAGTGATTATTCCATTGCACTTCACAAATAAACAGGTATTTTAGAGTACACATACCAATATGTTTCATGATAAAAGTTTGTAACTTCAAGTAATGACAGAAAATCATTGAGTCTAGAGCAGGACTTACCAACACATTGCTCCCCTCGCTTCTGATAGCCTGGAGGACACTGGCAGCTGAAGGACCCTCTTAGATTGACACATACTTGGTCAGCTCTACAGTTATGAGTTCCTGTAGCACATTCATCTATATCTTTAGAAAAACAGCAAAGCCAATATTAGTCCCAAAGCTGACTGAACGTTTTTAACCTGCTGAAATGTTTTACCTATTTTCACGCTATCGACAACTGAAGGCAGCAAAGTTCAGATTCTCCAGAGATGGAATCTCAAAGCTTACCCCATCTGCAGGATATAAGATGTTATCAGATTTCTAATAGCTTTTAACTGCATTGGAAAATATTTTCAGATATGGTTATTTTAAATGATCACTTTTGTCAAACAGCATTGTTATTTTGTACTTATCACTATAAACCTTTCTGAGTGTGTCTTGCAACTTGATGCTACTTTAACTACTTGGCTTTTTTCTCCATCCTGATCGTTTGTTGCATGCTGAATTACTCTGGAAGACTTCAACAAAAATAGCTCAGCTCTTTCTCAAGAAAGAGATGATTTAGAAATATTTTGCTAACGTTAAGAAGGACTCTGATCTTTTTTTTTTTTTTTGCATGGATCCCGTGTCCCATATATTGGAGAGGGACTTGGTACGTGGTGGCCTTCTCATCAGGAGGAGATCTGCCTCTTGTCATTCCCACGAAAATTCCCCTAATTTGATCAATCTGTTCAAGTACTTGGAAACAGCGTGCGTCTGTTTGTATTTGAGCAGTACAGCTCAAAATGCAGAGGCGAGACTGATACTTTTCTGTGTAATTCAGGCAGCCTTTCTTTCATTCACACTAAATGCAGGCTTCTACAAGTATAGAGACATTCTGATTTTGCCTATTCGTTTTAGCTGCTGGAGGTACTTAAATACAATTAAAGTGCATGTGCTGACAAACAGCTCGCTTAAAATGGAATTGTAATTTGTTTTCTCATCTGAACAGCCCAAGCGTTAGAGAGCTTTTTATTGTAACCTGACACAGCACAGTGAAAAGACTTTTAATTTTGGCATTCTACACAATTTGGAGACTCTAGGCTGAATAAACAAATTCCTTAAAACTTATGATCTCTAGTTTACAAATCTCAGCTGACCTCTCTATTTGTATAGGCACTTGGGATGTTAGAACATCACCAGTGGCAGATTCTGGGTGGTGCTTTGGAAAAAATGATGGATTCTTTCACATAGCAAATGAAAACAATTTTGACCACAAGATTCAATAAAAAATAAACTATCAACAGTTTGAATTAATTCTCAGTGTTTGCCCTTTCCCCAAATATTTCACATATGTATATATATTTTTAATCTGACAGGAAAAATAAAGTCCTTTTATGTTAGCCTGCTCTTTGCATTTCTGCTTAAGATCAGCCCTGAAGCTGCTGTGCTGGTGCAGGACTTGCTGACTGCGTTGTTCTCCAGTGACAGCTGAAAAGCACATTCTCAGGTGTGAAGATTTTCAGGGACTAGATCTGGCTGCCTCATACCAACCCGACACATCATTAAACGCTGGAGCCAAAGCACAGCGGAGTCAATGCAAGTCTTTGCAGGGAATTTGCTGGGCTTTGCGTGTACTCCTAGCTTTGACAGAAGCCGAAAATAAAATGGCTGTGGTACTCAAACAAATTAAATCCTTCTGAAGTATATGTGCTGTTGCAGAACAGAGAAAATTGGTTAGATCCATAGGAACCTCATATGTGAGCAAACTTAACATGAGCAAGCTTTTAATGTGGATCAGTTAAAATGCGTTAAGTCCTTGTGTAGTCCCTTGCATCCATGGCTTGATTTCCATTTAGTTTATTTTTCTATGGAATAATACGCTACCCAGCTAAAACAAAACAAACCAGATTGACTTACGCGCTCGGGGTCTTTGATTTCTGTCCCAATAGTAAGTTCAGTCTGAAAGCAAAACAATTATGGAAAAGTTCTGTTTGCCTGCTAGCCTCCTCCTCAGTTGGAAACTCTTGGAGGATTAGACACTACGGCCACAAATATCCGTGATCAGAAGAAGGACCTTTTCGTGAGGCTCAAGGAACCCCTTAGAGCTCTCCTAAGCTTCTTACTCAGTTATTGTCCTGAGCTGGGCTGCAGCTCAGCACTGGCTGGGTATTTATGTCCTGTCTGACTTCTACATGTCATGAAAATGCCTGCTAGTATGTGGCATAATCTTGGTGGATTTTATTACTGTTGTTGCTATGCACTGTCATGGTACTTTTCACTATTTTGGCTGCTTTTGTTGGATGGCTTTTTTTTGAGATAGTTCATAGTCAAGATAGGTAAAGAGCTACATGGGAAAAAGTACTGATGGGAGTTCCTCGACAACTCCAGTCCTCTTTTTGTCTTTTTGTGTGTGTGTGTGGTTTTAACTACACCTTCACAGAGTTGCCTAAGGTGAGAAGTGGACAGGAGGCCGCCATGCTTAGAGCTCGCATTTGTGCAAGGGGCTCGGTAGTAGTAAGGGAAGGCTGGTAGCCTGAAAATCATTTCTCATAAGCACTTCAAGGAAAATACTGTGGGAGGAGGACAACAAGCAGCTATGCTAGGCAGGTTCCAGTGCTGGAACATTCAGTTCTGAAATCCCTAGTATTGCAATAATTCAGCTACGTCTACTACTGTGATTGATAAAAAAAAAGGGTGAGGAAGTGCGTGAAGATCTCAATGTTGAAAGTGGTGCCAAATGTGAATTGTGTTGGTGTGATACCAGAGGCAGCCCAGCCCTTGTGGAGTAAAGCAAGAAGCACTGGTGGATTTGGCAACGTGATGTTGCTGTGCAGATCTCTGCACCTCCACTCAGTGCGGCCCCAAGAAGCTTCTTGGCGTGCATCAGTGTGACCTGAATCATCCTCCACTAGGAAATATTCTTTTTTTCTAATTGCCCTGAAAGTTACTCAAGCAACAGAGGATTGGAAGCTGTAGAAAGGAAGCAACATCGATGCTGGAGGTCTGCTTGGGATGAGGCAGGGCAGCAGCATGTTTCTCTGGGGTGGTAGCATTATCAGTCTACACAAACGCATGCTTTTCCCCCCTCGTGAAATACCATAATGTTACGCTGGCATTGCCAATATTGACCCGAGATTCCCACTTGTTTGTTCATGGCCCTTGAATGTCTGTCCATATGCAGCTGTTCAGGGTCTGTGAACTCTAACCTGGAGCTTTTAGATTATTTTGTCAGTTATGTTTGCACTGTATGAAAACTGGTAACTCCCAAGTCTTCACTATTCTAAGAACTTGTTTTTCCAGCTTAAATCAGTCTTTTCCAGTGTTAGATTCCCAGCTTGTTTATCGTAAATTGCTCCGTGCCCTCGGATTCTGACAGTGATCTGGAAGCTGCATCAGTTCCTACTTTAATCTGTATCAAATGCAATAAATACTGGGATGAGACAGTGATTACACAAAGCATGTGTTTTCCCTTAAATCCTACCATCTCATTCCATTTGATCATTCTTGACAAAGTCCCTGGCCTTAAACATGAAAAGTAAATGAGGGTATTGGGAAGCCATTCTTTCGGTTCCCACCTATTGCAGACACACGTGACCAGATTGATTTGACAGCTGGGAAGACGCAGCATGCTGGGGCAAGGCTGTGATAGAAGCTCCTATAGGAACATCACAGAGCTCACCAGCTTTAATCCTACGAGAAAGATAAATTTGTTTGACCTTTCCTCTAGCATGAATGCTTAACAACATGTGTACGTGCATGTGTATTTATAATAATTAAAAAAAATTAAAACAAGACACTCCACTGCACACACTTGTCTCTCTGGGGAGAGGGTGAGAGAACAAACATGTGACAGATGTTTGTCATGTTGCTTAATGCACTACTGGAAAGCACTCAAGATACCACAGTGATGAGTGCAGTATAAGAAACAGATCTAGAAAGAAAATAATGGGCTTTTACAAGCTCATTCTTGAGCATCTTTCCTCTGCATCTTCTTTTCCAAATTTAGTGTCATCATGACAAAGTTTCTGTGTTTCAGCAACTGATGCCATAGCTGAAACTTCCATCTCGAGCAAGTATCTTGTAAGCTACATGTGAAAACACTTTCAACTCATTCCTTGGCGATTTTGTTTAAATTTAATTACACATTTGGTCACCCAGGTAAGCAATTTACATCACACTGGTAACCCATAATGAAAATGACCTTCTCTTAGCATCAGCCTTTGTTTATCTCTTTGTATTTTCTAACCTCAGCTAATGTTTTAAAAAGTTGTGCTGTTCACTACAGATAAACAAGAGCTGTAGCTTTGTATGAAATTGTTAAAGAACCTGATTGGTATTTGACCACTGATACATGCAACATGAAATACTGACGAATTCTTAAACTCCCTGTATCTGAGTCTAAGGTGCTGCTCTAATAAGAAATAACTACTCTGATATTGATTCTGTGATCACTTAATGTTTGCTTACATAAAGTACAATTGAAAAGGAGATGTAAAAGGTTGAGTAGCTGAGCCCAGGGCAGCAAAGGGCATGGCTGAGAAGCTGAGCATTCCAACCCCTGCCAGAGCAAGCCCTGCCATTAGGGCTTCTCCACTCGTGTCTTCCTGTTGCTGCTCCTCGAGCACAAAAGCCCATGGGCCTTGATGGGAAGCCATCATGAGACAGATGCTGTTGTGTGGCTTTGGGTTCTGATACGAGCTTTTATGTAATCGTGTACTTTGTGGTAGAGGTTTAATTCATTCTCTTGTGCGTCAAAACATCTCAAAGCAATTCTTTGCATCTCTGGTTAGCCCAGCTACCTAGCCTTATCTCAGGGAGTCAGTACACATTTGGCTGTGGATGAAGCCATTTTATTCCCAGAGTTATTCTCTGGGCAGTCACAGCCTAGTAGGTGCACAATTTCCTCTGAAATAACCCGGGGCTCTCCAACAATCCATCTGTACATCCCCATGTGTTTGAAATCTGAGCCGGGTTATCTTCAGTGTCTTGAGCACTGTAGTAATTATGTAGCCTTCCAGTAGCCCAGCTGAGAGCAAGCTGTTGTTATGATATGTGTTTTTACTTTAAATAGTTATATGTATAGTTTAAATATTTATTAAACTGGTTTGGGGATTGAGTACTTGAATTTCCCTGTGTTGCTTACAGTATCCAGAATACTACCTTGACAGAATGTTACAGTTTCAAAACCAAGTGCTTGGGGATTAGAAAAAGCAGAATTCGGGTTCTCTGAACGGTCATAATTTAGACCCATTACACGTAAGCATTGTGACAGTCTTTAATTGTATGAGCCTTGCGTTCTTGTTCTCAGCCAACCCTTACCATCCCCAAATGGGCTAGGTGGTACAGCACTCTCTCCTTTGGGAAATGCTGAGAGAGTGCAATGATTACTGTTGTATAAAAACCTTAAATGAATTTAAAGAGTCAGAGTTAATAGAGGAAGGGGAGAGGAATGTTACAGCTGAGGACAGTGGTCTCTCGGTTCAATGACGTGCGAGCCAGACGGCTCTTTCAGAAATGTTTACAGAAGTCCTCAACTGTACTGTAGTAAATATGGCTATCAGACCCCCACGATTCATCCTAATAGAAATCCTTTTGCAGTGATCTCCTAGGCTCTTCCAGAAGGTTCATTTGAGAAGACTTTCGTACTGACAACCATCTGCTGGTTAAGATAACACCGATTTGCAAAGGCTGCTGTTTGAAGAAATAATGCGAGAACCATGGAGGGCAGCAGAGCTTGCTCTTGTATTCCTCCAAAATACAAACCAACTTGCATTTCATAGTTTTAATTCCACAAGCCTCACTAATAGCTATACCCAGTGATTCCCTCACTTTCCAAAAATGTACCCACACTCCCTCTTGAAGAGATTTACACAATTATGTCCTTCCATTGCTGACTTTGGCAGCCTGCTCTGTAGTTCAACCACTAGTTGTGTACAGAAATTTTGCTTGACCTGCTTTTTAGCTATAGCTCTCTCTAAATGTATGGTTCCCTGTTTTAGATGCAGTTAGTTTTTCTACTTCTTCCCTGTAGTCCATTCTCTCAGGCTCTTATCTATATCCATAAAATTCTTTCCTAGTCTCTTTCTGAGCTACAAACCTGGCTCGGTTCCCTTCATGCTGTGACTCATTTTTCCCAAACCCCCTGACTCATGCTGCTTGCTCACTTATGCAACAGCTTAATCTCTGTAATTTTCTTCGTATCATTAGGAGAAGTACATAAATTCAGGAGATGCATTTCCTCAGTGCTTCAAACTTTTGTAGAAAAAGTCTAATCCACACTATGCTTTGTCTTACTTAAGCCACTTCATTCTCTCCTCCTCTGGCTCGTACCTGTATGCTGTGCTCAGAGCTGGAGACCCCTGTTCTGAACCAACTCAAGTGTGCCTTACTCTGGGGGCTGAGGTGCTCAGCTTCTTGCTACTCACTGCCTTAACATTGCAATTTACTGAACTGTCTTCATGCTCTCCTTGTTTGTTTGCATATTCACCTGTTTGAACTGGTCAGAAAATGTCTGTGGGTCGCTTTCTCTACTCTGGTCTGTAGCAATCCTGCAAGCAGAATACTCCCCCAGATCAAGGAGGGGGCTCGTGACCTTACAGGACTCAAATTCTTTCTCCTGTCCCTGCTGAGCAGCACCAGTGGGCCAGCTCCTGAATGGTTTATACAAACCTAAACCCAGAATAACTCCAAGGATGTCAGTGTTGCACTTGTCATTGACTCCAGCGAAGCTGCTCTCAATGTTTTGAATGTAAATGATAAATATTTTGGTTAATCAGTTTAAATTTTCTGAGTTCTCAGTATGAGTGAGACCAGAAAATGACTCAGTCTATTTTTCTAATAGATACAGCTGAACTGAAAACATTGCCTCCCACAGAAGCGATGGCACCAGTGAGTCTGACATTAGACACACAACCATCTGCACAGCCTGGCAGGTATCTCAGACAACTCACTTCACTTCAGGTTTTTGTAATACCTTTCACTTTTTGCCCTTTTCATCAGCTTTCCTTCTCTGCACGCTATTTTGTGTTAGTATTTCTCAGAAATTACCAGGTGAGGGTAAAATAGCTGAAGAAATTGGACCCCTATACTTCTTCCATTAGCATGGGCTCACTTTATTTTACCAGATTAAGTATTTGGTCCCTTATTTATGTTTCTTATATTGTTCTTGCAACTGAAGCCAAGCTCACTGCTATGTCGTTTCCTGGATCCTCCCTGATCCTTTCTTGCACATAGGAACAACATTAGCAACCTCCAAATTCCCTGGTTCCCTCCCCAGCCTTAGCAAGCTATCAACAATTTCTGTCAAAGGCTTTTCTATTTCCCTTGCTACTTCCTTCAACATTTGGGATGTTATTCATCTGGGCTGGATGCCCAGACAACTTTTAACTCATTGGTGTTGGGAGGCTGTGTTTTGTGGTGGTAAGCACCAGCAGAAAATCTATTTTATAACATCAGGTCGATAGGTACCAAGAGACTAAATATTTGGAGGAATTTCTCACTTCTGGAGTGGCAGAACCTACGAACACCAGAGACCTGCACTGGAACAGTGCAGCCACTATCCTGTGGTGTCATGAGGTAGCGTCTATAATTCTCTATAGCACTGTAGCAGCCCATAAACTCCCTTTTTACTGCTGGTTTTTCTCCTTCCCTTTTAAATTTTCCTTTGGCCCTTTCATGTTAAGTATATTGGACTGATTGCCCTGGTAATGAGCTTTCACAGTTGAGCGAAGGTAACCTGCACAAATGCTTGTTTGCATAAGAAAAATATAAGCAGGTGCCAAGACCTACATTTGAGCAAATATGTGAGGTAGAATGTTTAAATTAAAATGATTTTCATGAAAAATGGTGCAACTTCTTTTGGTAAGCCGAAACATTCCCTGTCCCAAATTTGTGAGTACAGCAAAGCAAGCTCCTCGTAGATTTGTCTTTTAGTACTCCTGGACATCGTGGCATAACAGAACAGAAGTAATACAAAGTATTAATGCAGAAAGTCTGGAAAAATCAACCTAACGCGGTGCAACTTCATAGTTCCTTGCATAATTTCTATCTTTGAGGTGAAAAAGAGTTAGCAACTACTATGAATTGGTGAAAGTTACCCAACCACAGCTATTTCATGAATGTGAAGGTAGAGGAAAAGCATCCTTCCTCGATTTACTCAACAGAGTTAACAAAAGATCAAGCTGTAATAATCGAGTCTGGACTGCAGTACTTTGTCACAATTATGTATTGTCTCTGGTATGTCCAAACTGAATTGACTTATCACATAGAATAGCTAAATAAAGGAGTGAGCCATAGCTTTCAGCACTAGAACATCCCCCACATGTTTGTTTGGGAGTGGCAGGCAGCTGAAAAGAAAAAAAATGAATGAAGCTTTGAATTGATGCATTACTTCCTTTCTTCTCCACTTTGCCTTCGTCTGTGGTGCTGGCTTCCTTCTCTAGGAGAGTATGCCCTGCAGTCTGCAAATTGCAGTGCAGAAGGCAAACTGCTTTTGATTCCGAGATTACTTTTGACTATGACCAAGACTGAGATGCCATATTCAACTAACGATGTTTTTTTCTATCCTTAACATAACAAAATAGTTATAATAGTTGTAATATAGTTATAATTATTAAGTTTGGGACAGCGCTCCAGTGGTCACAAGATCATACAATTGTTAAGGTTGGGAAAGCCCTNTTCCTACTATCCAACCTCAATTAGCAACCAAACATATGTTCTGCTCCTCTGCCTTCTGCGCAGTAGCTGTCCATGCTGGAAATGGTGTGTGAGGTTTAAAAGCCTAATGCTGTGCTGGAACTTAACCAACAACTTCTACACTGTGCTGTCTGTTTCTCCAGGCCTCTACCAGTACAAGCCGTGGCTCAACAAAGCCTGTAGGAACGTGTTCTGCTGAAAGGATGTACTTTGTTATCGAGCCACAACCATAGGCAATTAAGTGAATGCTACACAATAAAGTGGTGTTCGAGTAAGAGTAATTAAAATGATTATTGCAATTAAAGTAGTATGGCTAACACGAGAACAACATTAATCTAATACAAGGCCATAAAAACTATTGCCAAGAGACAACAGAATGTTCTATCCATGGTACTTCAGCATGCATTCGTGAAAACAGGAACACAGGTGTAACGTATGTCTGTGTTTAAAGCTTCTCCAAGGGAAGAACACTTTTTTTCCCCAGTAGAAGAACAAAATGTTAACTATTAGTCTCCCTGTTCATCAAAAAGGCAAATATTTCATGGTTTTGATCTATATTCATTTAAAACTTGTATTTTTTGCTTATTTCTAGTGGGGCCGTAACTGGGGGCATACTTGCTTTCAAGTTGAATCCAATTATTCAGCGCAATGCATCTGCATCAGAGTGCTTCAAAATGTGAGTTGTCATAATGGTAAACTTCTGATTTACATTGCATTGCTTATTTTTCCCTTCAGTAGAGTATTTCCTGCTGTTGCTGTCTTGCGATTCTGTGCTAGAGGTCTAACTTGTGCTTTTTGGTTCATGCCTGCCTAAGCGAGGATCACCCACCCATGATGACCAATACATTTGGATTATACTCAAAAACAACAAGGGTGGATTAAACTATTCCATTATTGCAGATGAAAGAGTTCTCCCCGACATCTGGCATAGCATCTTCAAAACTGATATGGAACACTTCCATAAATTCAGCTTAACATTGTTTTTGTGAGTGTTCCAAAGTATTTTTAACATGAAGAAATGGCATGCAAGCTAATTTCCTATTTGAAAAGTAAATGTCTTGTTCTTATTCTTTAATTCATCCAGTTATTAAAAAGGGAAAAAAAAAAAAAAAAAGATGTTCACTTAACTTGAAGCATACTGTTTTGTTTATTCAAGTTAATGGAAAAGCGAGTCAGTGTTTGATGTAAAGCTGCCCCCTTGCTTGAAAGAAAACCAAACAACTGGTTATGAATTATGAATATCTCCTAATAGTTTCCAGAATTATCTGAAGGATGTATTTTTTTTCTTAATTACATACACTTAAAAGTTCCAAGTTCCCTATTCATTTCCATTTTGTTTATTTCTCTCCTTGGAAACCTCATAAGCATTTTCCTTTAGTGAGGCTTGACCGAACAAAATATTACTGCTACAACCTGTAATATTAGGGAAATACAGGCCTGAAAGCTTGTTGTGGTTTTTAATTAAGAAGTTGAAGAATCGCTTATTAAATCTTTGCAAGCCTTTTCACAGCAGTTACCCTGGAAGCTGCTGAGTCCCTGCAAAGGAAAGCACCGAGCTCCTACCCAAAGAGAGAGCTTAAGAGCCCATCTCAGAACCCAGCTGTTTTCTGCATGGCCTCAGAATAGCAGCTCCTGCACAAATGTTGCTTCCCTTGCACGTTGGCACGTCTCAGGCTGTTTGAGCCCTCATCAGACGTGCTCTGGTGAGCAGTCAGGTGCCTGATCGCTGTGTAGGAGGCATCTCCATGTGGGAGCTGCTGGCAAAGGCACCGCAACAGGGGATGCAGGCTGGTGAAAACCCGACCCGTCCGCGTGGCCCTGCCGTGGTCTGCTCTTCTTTCTGACAGCAAAGGACTCGTTAGCAACAGAACAAAATCTAATTAACGCCACGAGCAAACTGATGTGCTGAGCAGGAGCTGTGATGTCCAGCCCCATGCCCAAGCACAACAGCCTGATCGTTGGGGGCTGTGAATGCACAGCTGCTCCTTTGCTCACGTAAGAAAAAAGGGACCTTAAGGTATAAGGGACTTAAGATGCAAGATAAGGGACATAAAATATTCGATACAAGGGGCAGATTTTATCGATAAAGTCTTACTGTCCTTATGCCTTTGCAGGCTGAATGAGCTGTTTTTAGGAATTATAAACTGTAGTTCCCAAGCTGAGAACATTTAAGTTCAAGTCAAGTTCAAAAGCAATTATCAGAAGGAGAAGGCTTATCTAAATGATGATATTGTTTTTAGCACTAATCACCCTATCTGTTGGCAGTACCAACACGCTGCAATCTCCACAGCTCCCTACGTAAATAAGCAGATTCCTGATGCTGTTCCAACTTCAGAAATGCCTTTGAAAGCACTATTTAGTTATGAATTCTTCCTCCATGTGTTTCTTTTAGTATTGCTGTACGTACTCACAGATGCTCTGTTTTGGAGAAATGTGTCCAAAACTTATTTATTGTTAAAGTACAGTCAGAGAGCACTGGCCTGGAGTTTACCTTCTCACGAAACCAAAACGACGTGGTTACAAGAAATTCACTTCCATGCCTTCTACAACTTTTGAGTGATAAAATAATAAAAGCAAATAATGGAAATAGTACTTAAAAAAGACACATCAGTCGATTCGGTCCAAAATATACTCTAGGGAAGGGAGGGGATTGGAAGAGCTGGGATAGAAAAACACAATGTTCAGGTTGCACAGTTCAAGTGAAGAGAAGTGGATGTGCAGAAGTTAAGATTGCCGTGACTATTAATTAGTCTATGCTACAAACAAGCAGCATGACGTGGTATTGATCGAACAAACACTGGGAATGGCATCTTGTGCATTTTTGTATGTCTTTTTTTTTGTATGTTCTTTTCTTGAGGACCTCACATTTGTGTTAGCTGGCTCTCCATTTAAATTTAAGTGGAAAGTCCAGACTTCCACGTAATTCTTAACATGAAGAAGACTTAAAAAGAAGTTTTAAAAATCCTCAGTTTGAAGGAGAATGCAGACACACGAGGTGAAGCCAGGCAGGATCAAAAGAGAGGCAGGGGCACCGTGGAAAGAGAAATGTATTCTTCGAAGGGAAAAGAAACAAACAAAAGAGTAGCATGAATATTTATGAAGAAAAATGAACGTCAAAGTTAAAAAGAGGTCTCATGGTATAGGTGACTAAGTGGAGTCTAAAGGAAGGAATGGGGAAAAGAGCAAGGCACGTGTGTAAGAGGCCCACTGGAGCAGCTGCTTTTCACTTACAGACGTAGCATTTATTAAATGCTGTATTGCAATTCAAGAGCAGCAGCGTGATCTGGTTTGATGATCAAGGTGCTCCGATGCTCCATTTCCGACCCGCGAGCTGGTGAGTACCTGCCAACGTCTGTCTGTCTGTTTGGCTGCCGTTTTTCCAATTCCAACCATAATTTGAGCTGTCAGAAGGACAGAGCACGGCGTGCTGAGGCGGTGCACCAGCAGGCACCCTGTGCAGGAGCAGGTTCTGCTGGGCTCCTGCATGGCTGCAGGCAGAGCAGGGACGGGGCAGGGGCTGACCCAACCCTGAGGCTGTGCGGTCTACTGGAGATTGTAAGCTGGAGTGGTGCTTGGGAAGTATTTGTTGTTCTTTCAAAAACCTGACAAAAAAATCTTAAAACTGAGAATTATTATTATTTTTGGACCCGAGCTAAGATTTTTCTGGGGTTTAGCCACTTTTTTTTTTTTTTTTTTCTGCGTTCGGGAACAAAAAAGAAAAAAGACGCTGAAAAATACTTTGTTCTTTCAATGAGCCAGTAATAAATAAAAACTAACATTTCCCAAGGAAACTTCTGTTTTTAAAAGAGAGCTATTTTTTTTTTCTCCCAAATTACTTTGCATTGAAATAGTGATCAACGCTGCTCTCAGGCTAGGGATCTGACTGCCCAGCTGCCTTTATACAATCAAATAGAAGTAGCATTTGGGACAGCTTTTCCCACTTTTTTTTTTTTTCCTTCTGGTCTTTGGCTGGGAAGTTTCATGGGTTTGCCTCAGAAGAGATGCTGTGCTACCATAATCCTGGCACTTTCACTGAAAATGAGATTCTGGCAGTGCTTCCCAGCACAAGCAGAGCACTCCTGCAGCCTGCTCGCAGGGCTGTGGGGATGGTGAAACGCAGCAACCTGCTTTTGTTTGCCTGAGCCTGCCATTTCTTTTTTATACCTTGTGATCTTCGCAGATTTCTGGCGAAGCTTAAAAGGTTAGCTGGGAACGGGAGTGGCTAGCATTTGTTTAGAAAATAAACAGAAAAAAAGTAGGCCAAATACCAGTAAAGTTCCAGTTTTAAAATATTAAACTAACACACAACATTGCTGGCCTGGAAAGGTCAGATGAAGTGGGAGAAAGGATGTATTTAGAGTGATTGCCAGGCAGGACGTGGGATCTCTCACTGACTTGGCAGAAGATACTTCAGCTCTATTTGCTATTAGTGCTGTTTCAAATGCTCTGTATTTGCTAAGTTCTTAAGCTTGACAAGATCCATGCTTTATTTCCCAGTATTTACACGGTATTAAGCAAGTGTGTAAATCCATTCAGAGAGTACCCAGGGCCTACACAGCCCCCTTTTTCTCTGCTGGCTGGTAGCAGACAGGATGTTCAGCAACCTGGCAAAATGGCAGTCTCGAGGGGTTTTGCTTTGGGGCGTGCTATCAGATAACAAGGGTATTTGTGACATGCTTAAACTTGCTAAATAAAGTGGAATAGGGGCCTTCGCTTCCAAATTTGTCAGTGGGAGTGAAGAAAGAGATGATTACTTAACAGCAGAGCAGCTACAAGTCCTTCCAATGCAATCATACGATTTAATGAAAATGCAAATACCTCTTTCTGTGGCCTGATTCTAGGTACTTGGCTAGCGTAAAGGAGAAAACCCAGCGCAGCAGCTAAACAATTGCTGCCACATCATCTAGGCACATCATTATCACTGCTGGATGAGATGAAAGGTATTTACAAACTGGACTCTGCCAGGAGAACACAGTCAGCGCGAGCTTGATCCAGCTCCAGCTGTAATCAATAGGAGCCTTCAACTAAATTAGAGCTTAAGGAACAAACTAACTACTTTGTGAAATGTGTTACACTTTGAGTTTTGCAAAATTAAACCTGGAGCTCATCAGAAGGGAGGCACACAGGGATGTGCTGCCTAACAAAGCTCGCTGTTCACGCATTCTTTGACCATCTTCAAAACTGTACTTCCCACTCCAACAACACAACATTTTGCTGTTTTTTTTTTCTTTCTCCCTTAGATCTCCCACTTTTACTTTCCTCATGTTTTTCTTTCTGTATTCCTCTGGGTCCTGCCCTTCTAATTTTTCAAGTCAGAGAATGCGTCTCTGTTTGTGAAGAGCGCAGCGAGTTTATGGCACCCTATTCATTATATTTATGAATCATATCTAACTGCATTTTTCCCATAGCCCAAAGGTGGCTGTCTGCCCAAAGGCACTGCTCTCGGTGCCTGTATTTTCTATTTATAAGGTGTATTTTAGTTTACATCAGAAGCTGAAGGAAAGACTTCTGCTTGATATCACTTCTGCCAAATGAAAGCCACAGAGAGGCTGTGGCCAAAGGGACTCTGTGCAAGAGTTGTCTGGGCTCTGTAATTTTGTTCATGGAGGTGCATGGTAGTACACATTAGCTGCCAATAAAAACAATCAAAAATGGATAGAGCACCGTGCAAGTCTCGAGATGACCTTAAGAAGTACAGAACACAGGTAAGGGAGCAGTGAGAAACGCTGTCAGGAGCTTGGTGAGAAAGGCAGCTTTTGCAGGACGACCGGGAGGGGACGAGAAGCTCCTCCGACCACCCGTCCTGCTCTGTGCACGCTGGTGACGTTCCAGAAAGAGCAGTTTACAAAAGGGTTAAAGAAAATTGTTGTTTTTGAAACTATCCGTGGCTGTGACAGAGTGCGGGTGCTCCCCAGAAGATGCTGACATGCAATAGGCAGTGTAGCTGGGGACAGCAGGGAATGAACTGCTTCGCTCCTCAGGGAGGGCACTGGGAGGAGCAGATGCTCAGCATGAGGCCAATCTTTCTGGCTCTGGGTCGCTGGTGGGCACTGAAAAGCTCCCAGCAGCTCCAAGCCTAGGATGCATGTAGAAGGAGGGCTCCCGTGGGCGGCTGTCCATGCAGATGCCCATTCAAACCAGGCTTTCTGCCTCCAGAGGCCTGCAGGAATAAATAGGAATTGTCCTTGTAGCAAATATGAAGAAGGGAAGAAACAGGCCCTGACAGATTCACTAGACTTCCTTTTTAAAACAATAAAACTCTGTGGGATGTTTCTCTTCTTCCTGGCTCCAGGAAGCTTTAGCCACCCTCCTTGACAAGGTAGCTGTTAGCTCCTCCTCTCCATCTTTTCGGAAGCTATTTGGCTTGGTTTTCAGTTCATTCCTTCCCCTCTTCAAAAGGCATGTGATCCCAGATCCTGATTTTTGTGTGAATCGAGTGTGTGAGCTAAATGCCAGGGAGATACAGCCTGTCTGCATCTCAGCATTTCTGAGGGATGCCCAGAGTACTATCAGCACATCACTCAGCCCAGCTGTTCCAGCGCCTGGCTGTCTCTAGCTCTAAGGAGATGGTCCTAAACGTTTGGTTAGCATCTAATCCAGCCTTTCCATGACTCGGGCAGAGGTTAACTAATGAGCACAAGCCTACAGGGGAACATAAGGGTTGAATTCAGGCCAATATTTGTTGGTCAAAACACATTTTGCTTATAATTTCTTGTAGGGTAAAAGAGATTTTTCAATTTAAACTTCCATCAAAGCTATTGGAAAAAGCTGTCAATCACACTCCAGTTTTTCATAGATGTCTTGCTGCTCCAAATACCTTCCAGATGGATTTAATTCCAGTGATTGATTGTCCACTTGGCTTTGCAGCTGTGCACTTCAGGGAAAAAGTCCACACCATGCTTGTTCGCGTGCAGGATGGCAAAAAATGACTTGCAGATCTTTCATCATGGAAGTGCTGTCTTCCAGTGAGATGAGGCAAGAGGTGAACTAACAGAAGACGGATCTGGAGGATACTTCTCATATCCAGGTAATTCATGCCAAGAGCACAGAACAGAATTAGAAAGGTAAAGCAAGGAGATAGGCACCTAGGTTTTAGTGAGGTGGCCAATTAATAGGGAAGGAAAAGGAAAGCAACCATTTACAAGCACGTTAATTTCTTATAAACAGGAAAATGGAGGGAATCACTTAGAATTCTGAAGCAAAAGCATTTAAAAAAGATCACTTTTTGCACTTTTACTAATCATGTACTATGATTATTGTTAACCTGAACAACCCAAATGATTGTCTACAACACTTGACCCCTTTTCCGAGGCTCATCAAAGCCAAACTTATTGTGTAAACTTCAGAGGTCTAACATTACACTTCTGTTTCTCTGTGCTGTTAGCTTACAGAAGCCCTTGTCACAGAGAAGGACTCCACTGTACTGCTGATGGACAGACTGAACAAACCAAACCAAAAGAGAGCACCGCTCTGAAGCAGCTTGCAGTCTAAGAGGAGAAAGGGGAGGATTTCAAAGGACACCAAGAACCAGCCTGGTAGGTAACAACATTTTGTTTTTTAACGGACTGTAAATAATGTAGAGTTAATGAGTTTGCATATGGCATCCAACCAATTTCACTCATTTAGGGGCTGCTTTTAATTAATCAGATGCTACTGTACCAACGAACACGTAAAACACACTGGAGGAAGATAAACAACAAGATTGGTTTCTAATGTCTACTGAAGCTAGGCCTGCATCTCAACTTAGGATCTAGCAGACTGTTGCTACATGTGATGATTTCAAACAGATGAAATGAGTAGTATTAAAGAAAAGAAACACCGTGTTGCAGAAAATAAGATAGGATCCTCTGAACTGCTTTCAAAGTTTCAAAAACACCTCAGAGAAATGAGAACTATGCCATGAAAGCTCTAGTATTCTATTGTTTTCAAAAGGACTGGAAACTGTTCCGTGTTTTAGGATCAAGTCCAAATGATTTTTAACGAGTTAGGTCTCATTTTCAATGAAAGGAAAATAAAAAGGAAGCAAAGCATAACAGATAAGTAATGGCTGAATACGTATTGAGAACAGAATTCATTTCAGAGCGAAGAACAACAACCTCTTGACGACAAAATGCTCAGTGAATAAGTTAATGCTGCCTATCCAGCTAAAACTCTTGGGCATGATTTCCTACTACTTCTATTTGTGCAGCAGTTCCTGTTACCTACCCCATATGGCTTCATACATACCGTGTGTACCTGTGCTTGCCCATGTCCAGTACTGCAGAATAACCCTTGCCCCGAGGCAAAAGAAATGGATCTAAGAAGTTCATGGAAAAGTTCTGTGAAATACAGTTACAAATCGTTTTGTCACAAGCCACCACTGATCCGGGGATAATGCCTACTGCATCACTCTGCTCCTCACACTGAAGGAAATGTGTCTGATTTTCAGATGGTGACAATTTTGCAACTCAAATTCTACAAGGGATAGTATTTTACAGAGAGGATACTGAGGAGGGGATTATTTTAGGCAAGCCAGGCATCACACCTCCTACAGAAGTGGCATGAAGTATCTAGTTAGCAAGAGACGGTATTTTTGCATCTGGCACTGCAAACTATGTTTGCAACCCTGTTTAGTCACCATAAATCACACACTGTGAAGTATCTGCTTTCCTAAAGGAGCAGCTTTATTTCATTAACATCTTGAAACTCACGTTGCAATGTTGCTAATTGTACAGTAATTTATCCGGGATCGCAGTGGGAATTGCTGCTTTCAGACAGTTTTTGGCACTTGTTGCCAGCTTAAGTGAAGAAAAGAGAATAAAGAACTCAGAAAAGAAAAGTTACATGAATTACCTAAAGGGGACCGCGCTGCTAGATTTGAGACAAGCTGGGATATTCTGAATTATCTGAGAACTCTGTCCCAGAAATGTAACTGCAAGCTGAGTAAACAGCACTGTTCCTTCAGATCAGGGCTACTCCCTCTGATACTCACAAGCATTTCCTACCCACCTGTGAAGAGGATCAGTCTGCGCTTGGTATGGCAGACTTGCTCTGGCAAGTTTTTTAGCGAGGGTTTTTTAAAATAAAAGTTCCTAGCAACAAGGTGAAGGACTAATTCAGGACAGCATTCCTATCCAGGACAGCATTAAGTAATTGTGTAAATTTAGGCATGTGCAAAGATGTCAGCGAAATTGCTGGGATCCAAGCATGTGCTTTAAATGCTGGCACACAGCTAAATGTCTTAACATGACACCTCAAAGCACAAGCAGTGATTCTGCTTATTAAAATCAGTCTTGATGTACTTTCAGTACTTTATAAAATGCTTGGTGTGGGTACAAGCTACGAACAAATCTCTGCATTTACTCAGAGTTTTGCACAATGAGTAGCATAGATGCTGATCAGTGAAATTCTACATTTTTTCCTGGCTTGTGGGTAGATGTTGATTTTTTTCTTTTAAACAGACAAACTGGAAAAGCTAAGCTGCAGAGGCTCACTTGTAGCAACAGTTGGGCATGCGAGGCTGGCAATGACACTCAGCTCCTGGCTAGCTAGCCTGCTTTCCATGAAAATGTTTGTGCTGCTCAGGGCTGCCCCAGAATTGTGTTACTTTCCCTTATGGAAAGCATTTCCTCACCTTCACCTTTTGTAGGAAAACAAACAGTCCCATAAATGCAGTGCAGTTTTATAAAAATTTCAGCTCTGAAAAGTGCTGTAAGAAAAATAGTCTCAGCGGTAGGTAAGCCCCAAGAAAGGTGAATTTTTTACTCTTATGGAAGAAAATACAGAGTAAAGAAAAATGAATGCAAGCCAAATATTAAACAGTATGAAGACTGAAGGTTTTCTCAGGCAAGCTTTTCTGCTCCACCTCTACATACAGGGCCTTCCAGAAGAAACCTTTTGCTGGTGACTGGCACCCGCTGTGTGCTCCAGCCAAATGAAATAATAATTCTGCACAGTTTGATAACGAAAGCTGATGGACCAATGCAAATGGGCCAAGAGCAAAATGAAAAATGGAAAAAAGGAGGAACTCTTTGTGTCTTTAGCGTGTTTCTGCTGTTGGTCTCCACCAGTCTACAGTGACTTTAAAGGAGAGGTTCTGACCCGCCAGGAAAAGCCCTCCTCACCATTATGGCATACAAGGAGTGGATGGGCTGCCCAGAACAACTGTGCACCCTTCAACCACAGCAGTTTTCAAGAGCTGACTGGATAACCACTGTGTCTGAGGGTCTGATGAACCTGGTCTGGTTGCAGAGCTGACCCTGCTGTGAAGCACTTTCCCAGATGAAGCAGTCTACGATTCTGCACATACTGGAAGCCATTAGCCAGAATGCAGAACTGCACTGCCTCTTCTCTGACTTTTCTCTCGTTTCTTACAGATAGTTCTGTTCATAGGCTCAGTGAGATTTCTAATTAAAAAAGAAAAAAAATTAAGAGGGACTAAGTCAGATTTTTTTTTTTTAAATGCAAACTAAGCACCAACCTAAAATTCAGGACAGCTGTGATCAGCAAAGAAACTAAGGGAACTATTTGGTCATCACTGGGCTAAATTGTGAAATCTGTGCTAAGAATAGTTAACAATGGGACATAAGCATTTAATTTTTCAAATTAAGGACAAATGATAGGCATGGAAAAACCTGCATATTATCATTCCAGTTTTTAAGGGCTGTTGTATATCCAACCCATCCCATTTGCCTCCCAGTGGGACTGTAACGCTGCCTTGAATCCGAGTTTGTGTGACAGAGTCAGTTCTGTAACTTTGTGCCATAAAGCCGGAGCATGCTGGAGTTGGTGCATGCAGGAGCTTTGGTGGTGTTCTGACAGGTCAGTCTGGAGCTGAGCCAGGCAGACCCCAGGGCCACCTCACTTGGGATGTGATGGCCAAAGACAACACACATTTGCGCGTCCTCTGTACGCCATTTTTCATATCTTTAGATGCTTAGGATCATTCTTTCTGGCTGAACCCCTGAGTGGCCATGCAGTCTGTGAAAATCCCAATTGGTCCCTCTCGTCTCTTTAATGCCGTGCTTTCAGCCTACTGAGCATAACTGCTGTAGGAGTGAGACTCCACCCCGAGGACAAGGCGCTGTGAAATGGCTCCTCAGCCCCTGTTCAGTCACAGATGAGGCATTTGTATGGAGCCCGCGGGGCTCCCGCTGCCTCTTACGAGCCAGAAGTTGCTGAGGCCAGGCCAGTTTTTGGCTAGGTTGGACATGACAGACACTAACACAAGGAATCAAATGCAAAGAATGATACAAGAAGCTGCTGCTTTGGTCCCCAATAGAACACTGGACACAGCAACAGCGTTGTGTGAAGCACGGGCCGGTCACCGTGTGCATGCACCGCTGAGCAGCAGGACGGGTTCCCTCGACGTGCCAGAGCTGCCCAGAGAAACAGAGCCCCAAAAGCCACAGCACTGCAAAATGATGTCGCTGAATTTCAACACTGTAACACCAAACTGTGCTTCCTGCGATGGAAATGTTCTGACACCAAGTCCTGGTATCTCCCTGATACAGAAATGTTATTAATTGCATTTGATGGCTAACAATCAGATCAGATTATTTGTACATCGCAGTCGGAGTTACAGAAAGTTGTGTGAATTTTCCAATGGTTTTAATTTTCAAAGTTATACAGGTTTGATCTCTTTAAAAATAAATAAAAAATAAATGCTCTGTCTTCTGCAGGTCATAGGGCAGGGAATGGGCACTGAAGATCTGATGCCCACCAGAAAAATGAATCAGAGCTTTGGGGAAGGGGCTTCTTATGATTAACCAACAGGCAGGAGTCACCGCAGCGATGGAAAAATTGATGCTGGGACATAGGTATTTGCAGTTCTCAAACTGGTCAGCATGAGATATCTCTGAGGAGGGTACAGACATTGCCACTCTAGCTGCCAACAGTTAACCTCATCCTGACATTCTGTAACATTTAAAGGTCCCCTTGAGCATATAAAGTAGGTTTGCTCTCCCTTTCAGAAATTAACTCCTGACTCCTCTCACTGTACAAAGTGTCCAGAGCTTGTTTAATCCTGTTCTTAAGTTCTTGGCCTCACTTGTATCCTAGAGCAGGGAGCTCAGGAACTCAGTCCTTCCACACTGCCTCTCAGTTTCATAAATGAAATTCGGAATGGTCATCTTGCAAAGCAGGGAACCAAGCAATTGCAAGCCTGCCTTCTCTAACCCCAGTATTTCTGCATGGCTTTGCCATGCTTCTCACCTCCTTCTGCAGTCATTACAATCTCCCCTTGCTCCCTAACTTGTCCCCCCCAGCCAGGAGCTGCTGCTGTTTCTCAATATTCCCCCTGAAATGAGCTGAGCAGCATCACAAACAGCCGTGTTCCTCGTGAGCCCTTTGCTAGGTAAGAAAATGAAGCAAATGAACTGTTTCTGCACGGCGAGCGTATGGCTCCAGCTTCTCTGCTGGCTGGGGAATCCCCCAGGAAGCTTTCACAAGGGTGGAGAAAGCGGAGACAAGATCAAGACCAGCGCTCTAAAGCTGTGCTTAGGGGAAAAGGCTGAGGGTGTTCGAGGGTGTTGCTGGGTGGATCTCCTTGGCTAGTTGCTGGTTTTGGCTTTATTACATGGCTGTGCTTTCAATTTATTTCAAAGGTGCCTGGAGCCTTATAAATCTGCATACATAGTAAGGAAGAGATTCTCTTAACAGTGAAGACAGAAATTTGAGTCTAATCATAATGGAGAGAACATTTTGATTTAAATACAGAACAAAGCAACCTTTTCATAATGATATATTCTAGAAATGGGGATTTTTCCCTTTTATAGGCATACAGAGCCACAGTTTCTGATAGAGGAATAGTTTACCTTGGAACTAAGAAATAAAAAGCAGCCCTCTCCTCAAAATCATCCAGGCACTGGGTAGCATTGACATTTACAAATCTATTTTTTAGTTTGTTTAAATTATGGTCAGCAGTGTTTGTGATGGGAAAACAGGTGGTTTTCTCCTGTATCCAATGGCAGCAGTGCACAGACCTACTGTTCCAGCTCAGTTTGAGCTGTCATGCTCTCCTGCTTCTGCAAACCCCAGCAGCCAGCAGAGCATCCACCACCACAGGCTGCTGATTGCTGATCTGCCATTATACCTGCTTGTACAGTGCTCTCTGCACTGGGCCTACAACAATGGCAGTGTCTTCACTTATGGTCTTCCAATTATCCTTGACAATTCTACTCAAGGAAAGCACAAGCAGTGAGCTGGAAAGAAAACCTGTCCCGCTCCTATAAATTAAGCCAGGTAAGGCTGAGGAAGCTCTAGGTGCAGAGTAAATGCAAGCAGGATGACTTTGGATGAGAATGGTCTTTTTTTCCTTTATGCCTGGGAATGACTTTCAGATTCTCCACACCTTCCTGATTTATTTTCCAACACTTGTGGAAGAATATCACTAAGATATCTTCCACAGCCTATGTGGCAGATCACTGGATGCTCCAAAACTTTGCTTGCTTCCAATGTGACTGTGCACTAACTGCAATGCTGTCCACTGAAACGCTGTGTTTAACTAGTCCCAAGTGTGGCAGCTAACATGGTTTAACTGGTTCACACCCATCATGTAGAAGCTGTGTGGATATGCTTTCTGATAAGGAAGTACCTTGAGAGCACATTCATCTACTGAGAAAATGCTTTAAATACAGGAAGATGAAAAAGTACAAGATCTGTTAATACAGGTGCGAAACAAAATGCTTTCAAAACTGATGGAGAACAGCTGTAAGGTACTTGATAAAGGTTATCTATTTTTATGCTATCCTTACCAACTTGGATGAAATTTCTCCAAATACTGAACTGTATTTGTTGCTTCTAAACGTGTTTAATTCCAGCTCTTTTCTAATGCATCCCGGGAACACAGACTTCTCCACTAAGCCCAGATAAGAAAGGGATTGCTTTTCCCACCATTCTGATCAGGATTGTTGTATAACCTAGGTCAAGTTAGCTGAAATCCCACTTACCCTTCTGCTCATTTTGTTACGTTTCATTCATTTCCCTCTGCATAAGTCTGTTATTAAACGTTAGCTTATATGTCTTTAAAACCATACAGAAAATTGCTACCTATCAAAAGCCCTTGCATTTTCCAATTCCATCTACTTCTGTTAGAACAAGCAACTGTCACAGTATTGATGGTTTCTGTTTAAGTTGTTAATGCTACAAAATGCTCAGTCATTGACTGTCCTTACTGCTGTTTTTCTTGCATGCTATTTTTTTATCCCGTAAGATTGATTTTCTTGCTGTGTCTTTAAGTCTGGTGAATTTGAAAAGCAGATTTCTCAAATTTCTTTGTATAAACATCAGTGGCATACAGCAATATTGTTACCTGACTTACTAAAGTTTTTATTTTCTATTGGCCAGTTCTGATTTTTAAAAAACCATCTCTCTGAAATAAGATTCGTGGGCGGGGAGTCATCAGTCACTTTGAAATTTTAAATTACTTTGAGCCATTCAGGCTTGAAGCTCTGAAATCACTGCACTCCCCATTGCTTTCACCATCTCTTGAGGTTTGAATGCACATATTAGGACCAGTTACCTGCTAACAGAAAGTCCATGCATGCACATGCATGTGCAAATCCTGGAACAAGTTCTGCTTGTACTCAAGAAACGACACAGAACATCTGCTCAGACACAGACTGAACACCCTGGAGTACAATGTCACATTTGCTTATATCACATTGTACTGGGGCACGCATTAGAGTAGAAGTTTACTCCAGATTAAATCCAGTTTATATCAGAAAGCCACTTTTTCTCCTATTTAGAACCGTTTCAAATGGGCTTGTACAATGCCTGGATATGTTCCCTGAAAGGGCTGAATTTTTTAATCAGGATTTAATAAAGACAGATTTAGAGCTTCCCAAATTAAACATCTTTTCCCAGGAGACGCACCTTTGTACACTTAATCCTGTATCATCTTATTTAAGAACTTTATTTACTTCCGTCGATAGCCACCTATGGTCATCGCCACTACCCTTGACCAAGCAAGGACCATTTTTCCCATTTCCAGAAAACTATTGTTTTGACAGAAAGAAATGAAGATAAAAAAGCTGCATAGATGAAAAAACAAACAACAACAAAACAACCAGACAACCTAACACCACCACAAATACTTGAAACTGGAGAATGAATGAGTGAGCAGAATAGTTATGGGGCATTTTTAGGTGAAGTTAGTTATCAAGATATTCACAAACAGGTGAGGGTCTACTGACTATCTGGTTGTAAAAACAAGAGATTAGGATATATTGTGCAAGAAAAGCTCGAAGATGTTTCTGTGCTTTAAGAACCTTTCCTGAGCAATGTAGTTTACAGAAGCGTGTCTAACAAATGTTCTCTTAGCATCTTTTTCAGCTTCAAAGCTACAGACTTTACCATATAATTATACAAAACAGAAGGTAGACATTTCTCCACTATACTTACAACAGAACCAACTTCTAACATGATTTAACACGATTAATGTGATTTTCAGATCAACAAATAAAACACAAGAATGTGAATGAGCATAAAAGGTATTTTGTGTTACCTGCATGCATGCTAAACTATTTCATAACTCTGCAATTTGCAAATCCCTCCTGTGTTTTTAGTAAAGTTAAAAGGTAAATGAAAGAAGGTAAACAGGATTCCTGTATATTTAGCATGTTTTCTGTTAAGTTTTGCTTTATCTTGAATTATGGCAAACAAGTTTTTCTCTAAAACTGTTGCTTTTTGGTTACTAAGAAAAAGCTTAGCAAACTGAAGGTGAAAACAGATTATCACCTCTGAAATGTCAAGCTTGTTATTCCCAAACCTTATTCAGGTTGATTACTTGATCCATATACTCTTGTTACATACAGAAAGAAGAGATCTTAGTGGCCAAGTTCAGACCTTTGGGTCCTGTGGATAGAAGCAACTGAACTTTGACAGGTATGTGGCAAACTTCCCTTTGACAAGACCCTTCCAGCCAACAAAATGCTTTAAGTATGATAATAATCCAGAAAAAAATAGTTCAAAAAGCCTCACAGAGGGGAAAATGAAGGTAAATATTCTTGGAGTGCAATGAAAGGAAATGGCCAAGCTCACCTCATATAAAATCCACCAACAAAAAGTAGAAGTTCCTCCCCAGTTAACACACACCCAGGACAGAGAGTTGCCTTGAAAGTGCTGCACAAGGACAGTCAACGCTATCAGGAAATACACGGAGTGTTAGGGTGCAACCTAGTAAGGTGAACTCCGGAATTGCTCTTTGTGGTTTCTAGAAGACCAAAAATACCTCACTGGCTACTCCTGGAACACTATGTTCTCCTTGTCCTGGATGACAGGGGAAAAAGGCAGAAGAGCAAGCCTGAACAACACACCATTAGTTCAAGTAATGACTGAGATTGGTTTGCTTGGCTACAGTACAGCAGACTTTTTTTTAATCCTTAGTAAAGGATGTGCAAAGGAACATAGGCATCCCTAGATGGTACAGTGAAGAATCAAACAGACTCCCTCTGTATCTGTGGGTAGCTTTGTTCCTCCTTTAGGAATATTTTGGCACATACCGAAAGGCAAGTACGGAATAGCTATAATCCTCCTTTGTCAACATGAAACAGAAATGAAGAAAATCACTTGGAAAGGGAAGAAAATAATGAAAACAGCAGTTCTGAACTTCAGCTCTTGAGCCAGTTCTCCAGCTTGCTAAATTTAGCATCCCATCATTGGAGATGTGCAGGAAATGTTTTGGACTTTTACAAGGTATCCATCAGTAATGCTGTGATCTTTTAGAGATGTTCTAGGGTTAGAAAGGGTGACAGGGTGTAACCCAAACCTCAAATATGAAGATACTACGGTGTGAAAGTGCTCTTATCTCAGCGATCTGAAGCAGGAATCAGACGTAAAAATAGGAGAAAATGTTGGTTGACAGAAAATTACCTTAAGCAACCAGCAGGCTAAACAACAATAATGCAGCAGTTAGGGATGAACTGCAGAGAGCAATAGAGAACAATGCTATAATTCTTTCATTAAAGTATGGGAGAGAGAACCCATCCACAAAGTGACAGTGGTATCACTACAGTATTACCCATGACAGGTACCAAAAGCAGCTGCTGGGCTGGCCTCACACTATCACTGCTATGGAAACTCTGCTCCACTGCAGCTCTGCAGACCACGATTCCTTCATGCAGGCTTTGGAATGGGGAACCAGAGCTAGCCCACGCTCCCACTAATCATTCTTATGCTACCTAGTGCTGTCAGATGCAACAGATGACAGCTGTTTTGTAAGCTTTATTGACTGTTAAGATGCTTTTGACCGAGTGTTTACAATAGATGCAGCAAGTTCCTTGCAGAGATCGAGACGCTCTGTGCCTTTTTACAGGGTGCTGGACATACTGTGATGCCCAATCGGGATCAGACATAAGCATGTTCATCCCCTTTGCTATCTGATGTTGTTCCTGGTTGCATCATGAAAAAGATCTCCAGCTTGGAGCTTGAAATTCTGAAGGAGGACAGATGGCTGAAGGCTTGGACTGCCCTTACGCCTTATGAATACTTGCTATGGTTTGTCTGTCAAAGCACCAGCCCCCTCAGAGCTGCTAAGCTTTACAATCAACAAACAAACCCCAAAGTACGACAGTCAATGTGACCACTCCACATTCCCATTTTTCTTGAATGAGAAGCCATGAGAACTGCTGATGAGTTGACTTAACTTGAACCTGAAGCCTAGGGATTGTTTGCATAGCCCCAATTCAAGAAGCTAAGGTAAATACAGCTTTCGGAAGCCTGCCTGAATCGAGGACATTTGGTGTGATTAGCACATGGCACGAATCCTGAGTGCAACGCACCGAGCGTATTCCTGCAGGGGTCAGGATAATGGAAAAGCAGCAAGCAACCAAAGGAAGTGAAGCAGCTGCTAGTATTTATGTTTGTGATGGATGTTCACAGTAAAACGGTCAGACAGAACAGAGAATATCTATCCAAGGTCTTGACATGACACTCGCAGCTGTGCAAATAGCACAGATGGGAAGATGATTTAGAGTGGCCAAATCTTGAAAATGCCCAAAAACAGGCCCTCGGGCCCTCAAAACAAGATGTTTTTTGTGACCTCCCCTCTGGCCCCTCATGGCTATTAAAGAGATGCTCCAGAAAGGACTCCTTGCAGCGTTTTCAACAGATTAACAGCTTGAACAATTGGTTTGGGATGGGTTGATGAAAGATGATCTCTGCGTGATGTACCCAAATGTACAAGAAATTAATTGGCTTCTATGAACACTCAGTACAAAGAGCTGTGAAAACGTCAGCTTGTATCCTTCTGTGGATTCTCTCAGATCTGCAAAATTCCAATGGCTTTTCCAAGGAATTAGTATTCAAATGGCATGTGCAAGCAGGTCGGTCTCTCAGGGTGGCTACTGCTGGCCCAGAGTATTCTCCACTTGCTGAAGTACTGCAGCAAACATGCACAGCTGAACTCTGCTTGAATAAGCACTCTGATGAACTAACAGCAATTATCACAGAATCACAGAATTGTAGGGGTTGCAAGGGACCTTGAGAGATCATCGAGTCCAACCCCATGAGAGTACTCTTACTGTGGATTGTCTTCCTAAAATAGATAACTAGAGCTTATTTTTTCCTACCACAGCCTCTCTCTTCACCCCACCCTCCAACTAAAGAAATTGTTTAGAGAAACAACTTTGGAACTCAACTCGGGCCCTCTTAAAAGTCACCCTGAAAGCACTCCTTAAATGCAAGAAGTGAGAAAACTTGGGATGCTGCACTGAGAATTCTACCTGCAGGCATCATTTAGAAAAGGCTCCCCAAAGCATTTCTGGGGCCAGCCTAGAACACTGTTATAGCCACGTGCTTGTTGTGCAATTTAGTTACGTCCAGATTAACAAATAATCTTGGCCAACAGGAACAAATGAGAACCTGGTGCCAAGGTTCCAGTATCCCAATATATTCCTTGCTGTGGGTCTCCAGGCTCTCTCTAGCCTGCTCCCGGAGCCTGAATACTCGTTAGCGACTGTGAAGTATTACCAGCACTCCTGCAGTGCATTTCAGGTTGAGTTTCATCTGAACAAGATCAGGATGGTGTGTTCCAAGACTGCTCTGCGGGGCACCTCAAAGCACAGACAGGGGAGCTCATTAGGAGGCACGCATCCGAAACGCACTCTGCACCCAGGCTGCAATGTCAGGAAGGGTGCTCTGCTGGAGGCACAGCAAGCCTCTCCAGCCCGGGCTGCTCCTGCAAAGAGCTGGACTTGGTGCACCTGCAGTTATCCCATCTGTAACTTCTGCTCTTTGCATGCTAGTTCCATGTATAGGTCTTATAGAAATAAGTTTCTGTATGGAAAAGAAAACATCACGAACAGAATCCTCGTCACCATCTCCCTAAAAGAAGACATCTAGAGATGCAAAATTTGACTTATTTAACTTTAGACTTAGGTAACTTCTCAAGGTAAAAGCTTAGACTGAGCATAAGCTACTTTGGAAAGCACCAGAAAACTGAACTAAGCACCCCTGAACCCTACTGCTGATGGAGAGGTCCCTGGAAGGATTTTGCAGGGGAAAAATAAACACAGAGGAAATGGCAACTCCTTCCCTCCCCAAAAAAGACGGGGGGGAAAAAAAAAAGCAGGTAACATTCACCAAATCTGGACAGAATTATGTGGAACACACCCACCACTTTTTCTTACATAAAAAAAAAAAAGCATTGATCATCATAGTGCAGCCTCTCCCCCATGTACTCTACAGTCACAGCAGTGCACAGGTTTACAAGGAGACTGTAGATAGGGCTGCAGAAATACAGGAAGCTGAACTATCTGAGGCTGGTCTAAGGAGAAAAAATAAAATAAATTGATTGCTTTATTGCTTGTATTGCCAGCATGATAGGAAGGCAAAACAAACAAAAAACCCAGAACTTCCCCTTCTCAAGTTTTTAAGTGACTCGGTACCTTTGTTATTTCTTTTTCTTTCCCCCTCCAGGCAAGTGTCATGACATTCTAGGAAAAGCTCATAGTTTCTTGCAGACTAAATTTGACAAAATTGAATTAATTGGGAGATTTTCCTTTGATTTCAATAAGAGTAGACTCAAATCACAGAGCCTAACAACAATTCAGCCCTGTATGCAGGCAACAGAGTTCAACTATTTGTTTATTAGGAGACGAAAAAAAATCTGAGTATTAGCTAACTCAGTAATTTATTTATTTCTTACTCTGTTCTTGGCTTTTCCCAAAGTTAGTGAAGCTCTCCCATTGACAGGTGAGAATATGAGTGGTTTCCTGAAAATGCTGGCACGTGCCACCTGGGAATCTACCTGGAGACCAACGCTTCCAGTAAAAGGCAGCTGTAGAAATGCCAGTGAAGTGGAAACTAACTATTGAGAATGAGGGAGGGCTCAACATTATCTTAAAATCTGCATTTCATTGTTTTAGGTTGAATCACAGTTACTTCGTGCATTTTCTACATGGAAAAATCTTCCTCCAGAATAAACTCTCCCTCACCCTCTCATCAGCAGGTGCTAGGAGCCCCCAAAACTGTTCAGGCACCGTGTGCTGAGACTCTCCCAGAGAAGTTTTGCTTCCTACACCTCTGACAAGCACAGTTAGACAAGAACGTCGTCTGGATCGACAGAAGTTACAAAAATGACTTTTCCATATAACATCTATCACAGTTATTTCTGTGGTTTTGTCTTCTGCAAGACAATGTGCTTTGCTACCACCCTGCCATCTGTGCTGTTAGCATGATACGTGGCCTGTAAGCAGTATCAGCATGCATTAGAGACAGAAGGCACTGAACAGTGATAAATATTCTAACTTTCACTTCTTTTCTTCAGGCCAGAGGTTAAAGAAGGCATTAAATCTCTCTTGTAGCTCAGGCACATGGCCATGTTTGTGAGATGGAGTGCAGAGAATCTCACACCTCCCAGAACGTTTCTCCTCCCTACCAACAGAAAGAGGCTCTGGCCATCCACCATCTTGCCTTACCTAACGACGAAGCTCAGCGTGCCACTGGAGCTACTCAGTCAAACACGAATCATGGCATTGCTGCATGCTGATTCCATGCACAGAAACCGAGTGTTTGGCCTATCACACTCTCACTGTTCAGTGGTTGAAAAAGGGAGTGGACAGTGTATTCCAACAGAAGGCCCCTAATACTCCAGTATGATGTCAGTAACACAGCTCCTTGGAGCATGCTGTTGTTTTAAGCAGAGGTCTCCACACTTCCACGTTGGTTATAAAATACTTAGTGCTGCTGGACTGGAAGGAAAATGTCATACATCTGCAAGCAATTAGAAGGAGCTGGGCTTCGTATTTGATTTACTAAACAATAAAACAAGCTTAAGTGTGACTATATGTGTAAGTTACACTCCCTAGGAGCCTCGAGCAGTTATCATAGCAAAGTCTTTTAACCATAATTAAATAAATCCACAGTGGGACCATTGCTGATCAAGATTATCTTTTATAAGATAATTTCGGCAGTGAAGATCATGAAGTTGAATGCATGCTTTAAGTGCTCCTAAAGTCTTTTATCCTTTCTTTCAAGCACACTATCCACTACATTTTCTCCAGCTGGAATTCATTCAGTACGATATATTTCAGCTTTTAAACACTAATATTTCCATACTTTCTGCGTCTAGAATGAAATTTTTGGCACGAGGAGATAAGTAGCAAAACTCTGACTCAGTAAAGCTCAAGATTTCACCATCGTTTGTATGTCTTAGCTGGGAGTCCTGGTACTCTAACAACAAGAGTTAGTTGTTATAAATTAACCAAAGATTTGTAAATTGAATATAAATATTTACTTTCAACTAGCAGGAAGTTAAAAACATGGAGAAAAGACAAAGATGTATCACTTCTCAAAACAAAAACCCTAACTGCTTGTCAGTGTCTAAGTTAGCCCTGTCTCACAACCTTAATTCGGGTTATACAGAGGTGCTGGTACTATTTGCCCTTGAGTTTTCCTATACCACCACTTATTTGTACACCTACAGCTGTTACAGCAAGAGTGATGTTCATGCTTGCACTTTTTCTAGCATTACCTGCAATTATTGTAAGATGACAATGTTATGGGCTCAACTGGGAACAAGTTTGTCATTAGTCACCAGCGAAGATGAGTTTTCACAGTGCCACAGGATCACCTGGAGGGGAGCAACGCTGGATCAAACACAGGAGTTTGGTACTCCCTTCTTGGTGCTGCTGCTGCTTTGCTGGCTTAAACTGGGGAGAAATAGATTGCCATCCTTGGCATTAGTCTTTCCTTGGTAGCCCCAGATGAACATTTGGGATTAAGGGGACAGCACGACACTGGACAGTCCTTTGGGCAGTCTTTACCTGACATTCTTGAATCAGAGTGACAGAAACGTTGAGCATTATCAGATGAGCCAGACATGCAGCTCTGAGGCTTTGCTTATGGAAATAACTTATCCAGCCTCCATGATGATTGCTATGCTTCAGAGGGAATTTCCTTACTAGTGATGAATAACGTTCTGTACACATGAATACCAAGGAGAAAGGAACTACCACTGTATAATACAGCACGCCCTGATTATAGCCACTCAAGAACTATTTTATATGATTATACTGTTAAGGGCCGCAGAAATGGAAAAGATGAAGCACGAGCTCACATTCTGCCCTCTGTTTGCATGGGTATCCCACTAACGTGCTTGGAAGCCAAGTTTATGAACGAGTAGAATATATTTTTATGAAAGAAAACAAAACAGAGCACAAAACATCTGTTACTTCAGCAAGTACAAGAGTAAACTATTTATACAAAATAATAAATGAAACAGCCTTAGTTTATGTAGCCCTTGTGGGTCTGGTTCCTGAATGCATACAATTAACATTGCTAATACCCTGAGAATTTTGGCACAGCGTGCAGTGTATGTACACCCAGATGAAAGCTCTCCATTGCCACAGTTTCAGAGACTGCCTAGGCTACGACTGGAAATGAGCTGGCAGGGTCTGCCTAGGGCTGCTGCCACAGAGATCAGAGGAGCACAGGACGTTTGGTTCCTACTGCTTGACAAACATCCCTCATACAAACATGATTGACCTAAAACATTGGGTTGTTCTGCATTACGATCTGAGCTAAGCAAAAGCTCACGCTTTTTTGTTCCATTCAGCATTAATTTCCTGAAAAAACACAGTTTTGCAAATCTTTACAAGTTGTCTACAGGATGTCCTGCAATGTTACCATGTTACCTACATTTTTTTTTTTTCCTCCAAAGCATTTCCTCTCCTGGAAATGCATAATACAATGTTGAAGACTGACATTGCCTACTTCCATCAAGGTGGGTTTTTTTTCTTTTTTTTTTTTGTTTTAAGATCTACAGACAATAGAATTCTACCCATTAGCCTGAAATAGACAGAACAGGCTATCAGATTGCAACAAACTGCAACTCCTGTCACCCTGAACAACAATGTGATGCGTGCATTTTATTTACAGACCTTAAGGAGGTGGGTGTGTGTCCAATTTAACGGTGCACAAAGACATTCCTGGTAAATTCAAGTCCTAGGCTGTCGTTTCCCAGGCATTAGATTTGTTATCACGCACACTCCAGTTACAGTGCAAGTAAAACGTATGGCAGCTTGCTTACCTTGGCACACGTTGTGCTCACTCTGCTCATACCCAGTTGCACACTGGATTTGATGAGTTGGGTTTGGAGGGGCACGGTGAGGATCAGCTGGAGTCCGTCGAATGACGTTGTTTCGACCACTAGTGGATTCAGCTGCTGCTTCTTCTCGCTCATTTACAATAATTTGGGCTGTTCTAGGTAGACAGAGGTATCCTCCATAGTGGTTAACACATTTCATCCCACCTTTACATGCATCTGGGACTATTTCACACTCATCAATATCTGTGGTTAGCAACAACACAAGGCATGCTTTTAACAGTCGAATCCTCAGCAACAGCCATTAACACAAATAACACAAGGAGACATGCAAGCACACTCCTTGTCTAAAACAGAGATGTGACAATACTGAAGTAATTCCAAAGGCAGGTTTTTCTTTGGAAATGATTTACTGTACCTTTGCACCGTTGCCTAACAGGATCCCATTCATAGCCATCTGTGCATTGCTAGAGAGAAAAGAAAAAGAAACTCCAGTAAAACATTGTGCTCTTCAGGATTCTTTATTTTGGAAAAACAAGCATCTTTCAATGAACTCAGAGTTTTGCACTGAGAGAAATGCAACGTTTCTATACCCTGGGAAGCCAGGAAAATGGCTGTTAGGACAGTATTGCTGTGCAGGAACAGAGAAAGTAGGTACAGATAGAGCCTCTGTCTCAGAAAGTTCCTAAGATACTGTTTGTGGAGTAGGCAGGTTTCAGAGGGGATGGGGAACATTGAGAAATGCACATCGCTGTCATCTTGCCTCATTGCTATGTCCTGTTTGAAAGCATTGGTCATTGGCTGAGCGCAGAAATAGATGAACCTTTGTATGACCCAGCTGACCAGCATGGAAAAAAATCTTCTGAAGATTTTTTTTTTTTTCCAAAAAGAAAAACAAACCAACAAACTCTGATCTTGCTCATTGCTTTCCAAGAGGTGAACGTCTTTCATTCCAGGCATACATTTGCCAGAGGAACTAATGGACCTCTGCTCCCCTGTACATCACCTTCCCTCCCATCAGCACACCAGCAACGGGGAAAGATCCCATGACAGCTGGAAATTCATTCACATGCTTTTTAACCATGTGACTCCAGGAACAGCAGTCTAGGAAGAACAATTTACACTGCGTGACATCCAGTAACCGGTTGGAGTTTATAGCAGCAGGACTACTCATATAAATAAAACTCGACAGAATTCAAACCAGACTGTACTCAGCAATTCTTCATATCAGTGCAGACTGGTAACTTCAGGAAGAATTTTAAATATTCTGCCCTGCAGTTTAAGAAAATATCTTCATTATCCCTCTGCTCAAAAGCATTAGAGTGTCTAGAGTGCAGTAATTTTAATCACGAGTTACAGTTTCAGAAACTAATTAGTCAAGCATCACAATGCTGCCAACTACAGAAGACATTCAAAACATCAATGAATCCACTAAGCTGTACTGTGCAGGTGCATGTGCATCCTTCACTGCTTAGAATATTATTTTAATGGTCTGATAGGAAAAAAAGAATCGAGTCGACTAATGTAATTAGCCAGAGTGAAGCAAGCTGAATGTTACTGCAACTCCCCTGCTCTAAAGAGCTGTGTAAGTGACAAAGCTGACCTGGTGCTGAGATCCACTTGTTCCATGTACTATCCTGGAGTTATTTTGAGAAACTTGTTGCAAGCAGACACTGACTCAGCAATAGGATTGAAAATGTGTTCTTCGTTCGCAGGTGACACCAGCGACCTGCTAAACGTAGCAGCGAGTTGGAAGGAAAACCCTCCAAGGCTAGGAGGGGGTAAGCGGACAGCAAATTGCATTACAATTCTCAATCTCTAAAGGAATGACTACACGCTGAGTTGACAACACCAAAGTTACTGTAGCTATGAAAACGCAAACCCAAAGGAAAACAGCTAATTCATGCATCTACTGAATCACCCAGTTCCTGTTAATGCACAACAGAAGTACTGTCTGTTTAACAGCAAGGAGCCAACTCCAGCTATTACTGCAGCTGAAGGCAGTTCTGTAATAGAAAGGGATTTGGCCCTACGTGAATATCAAGTCCGTAGGAGAAGCAGTAGCATCCTCAGGGTAAAACTTCCAAAAGCTGATTGTCATTGTTAGTCAATTTTACACGATTAGAAGTCGGATGATCGCTGAAGCACCTGAATGCTGAGACCTCTTTGAAAAGACAGTACTGGAACCCAACTCACACAGGCATGCAAGAGATCTATTGGTATAGAAGGAACTATTTAGGCTTATTACTAAAATGCTACTTATTATTTTTTTAAAAGAATGTGTAATAAATGCTGAAAAGGAAGGGGTTAGAATTCCTGTATCAGTCCGGATTTTCAAAGTGTACTCAGTTCTTCAGTTTCCACTTACACAGAGGGACTTAAAAATACCTCAGAAGCTTCTCAAGGGAAGTGCTCCCAACCTCCTAAAGCCTATTGCTTCTAAAGCCCAGTGTCAGAAGTGCTCCACGACTTCCTGATGTTCACTGAGGCTTCTTGGAGCCCCATCTCCTACGATAAGGTTCAGTTCTGCAATCTTGACTTGCCTGAGCCATCCCACTGACTTCAGTGGGATTACTCGCAGAAAACACAGTCCCAGCCTTTGGCTGTGGTTCTCTAACTTTTTGCATGTGTGCAGAATTTTCTGCTTGTGTGGCACTGCGCTGATGTCTGTGCACATATTCAGAGGTCCACCCATATGAAGCAAGTCGCGGGGATTACAGCTGTAATCAGATGTAAAAATATGGGGTTTTCACCAGCCCGAGCCGCTGTAATTGCCACTCCTCCTATGACACGCGTTATGCAAGCCAAGGAGCGAGCACAGCAGACTGAAAGCAAGAATTGCCAAAAAGGACTTTAAATTTCTGTCACCTGGTTGGAAGGAGAACCTATTTTCAGTTGTCCTGGAGAATTTCATCAAGCTATGCAAAACCACCGGTCAAAAGCAGCTCAGAAACAAGCATTCATCTGACCACCCCAGGAATCCGATGCTCCATTAAGGGAGCAGTGAATTCTTCAGCACTTGCACGTTGTTAAAAAGAGCTTGAAATGTCCCAAGGAAAAAGAAAACACCACAAAAAGAATGCTTGACCTAATTATCTGTCGGGTTCCATCTATTTCAAAGGAAGGTCCTCGGGACCTGCTCTTTGGGGAGGCGGACACAGAAGGCAGCTCCGGAGCACGGAGCAGCTCGGGGAGCAGCACGCAGCCCTGCTGCCCAGCCCTGCAGGCTCCCAGCTCCTCTCCCAGCACGGGAGCAGCTTACTTTGCCCTCACATGCAAACTCAAGGAGCTCTGCACGCTGCACATCGGCAAGAAGTCTGAGAAGTCTGCTTTTTCGGGACCGTCATTTAGAAAAGAATCCCTGCGAAGCCGTCATTATCTCCGTTAAACCTTACCGTGTACGTTATGGTTTCCTCAGTTTCCTGTGAATGTACCGTAATAAGAATGAGAGCAGCCAAGAACATAGCTGTCAACATCATGAACCTGGAAAGAGAGGAAAACAAATAAGCCCGACGTATTTTTAGCGCTCCCTCGCCGCCGAGCGCAGCGCGCAGCCCCTACCTGGGCCAGGACGGAGCCCCTTCGCGAGCGGGAGAAGAGGGGGAGCCCCGGCAGCGCGGCCAGCCCGCTGCGTCCGATCCGGCTGCAAAAAACCGAGCGGCACCGCGGTGAGAGGAGAGGAGCGCGGCTCCGTCCTCAGCCCTGTCGCCGGGGCAGCCCCGCGCTGCCGGGCACCTGCCCGCTGCTCCCTACCTGCGGGGCCGGGCGGCGGCTGACTCCCGGCGGCGGCTCGGCCCCGTCCGTCCGCTGCCTCCGCTGCGCTGCCGGCGCCCGCTCCCCCCCGCCGGCCTTCAGCTAAATAGAAACGGTCCCGGCTCCCGCGGAGCCCCCGGACGCCCCCTACCGACCCCGCGGTCGCCGAAGCCCCGCGGCGGGGCGGGGCGGGGCGNGGGGCAGCCGGGCAGCTGCCCGTCCGGCCCCGCGCTGAGGGGTGCAGGTGGAGAGCCGCTGAGCTGTGGAACGTCCCGAGTTGGAGGGGACCCACAGGGACCGTGGAGCCCAATCGCGGCTCCACACAGCACCACCCAAACCCAATGTCTGAGTGAACCCAGCGCTCCCTGGGCATGGAGGAGCTTTCCAGGCCGCTGTGAGGAAGGTGGGCTGGAGCCGGGCCTGCGCGGTGCTGGTGACAGCCACTGCAGCGATGGAAGCTGCCCGCAGCCCATCTTCAGGCTAAGACAGGCAGAGGTGAGAGCGGGGTATCCTGCTTCTCTCGGGGTGCAGAAAGCATTAGGGGTGAATGGAAGCAGGTAGCAGGGAAGAAGCATCCTGAGGAAGGCAGCAAATGCGCTGTGCATCCCAGCACCTGCAGCGTGGGAGAGCTGGAGCCTGCGACTGAGGGTGTTTGCTCTGGAAACAGGATGGCACTGGCTGATGTGCCTTACAGGGCTGACAGCAGCCCTGCAGGAGCCCAGCGCTGTCTAACACGGCGTGACTTGTGGCTGCCCTTGTGTCTGGCAGGGCTGCCATCTCTGAGCGCCCAGGTGGGACGGCTCTCTTGGTCCTTCTGGAAACTGCTTACACGGGGGAAGCTCTGCAAGAGTCTTTAGTGTGGGTTCGTAACCTAAAGGAGATGAAGTGTAGAAGGTAAAGGCGAAAATCTGTCACAGCCTGAGGAGGTCTGCCTAGGAGCAAACTGGTCCTTCGGTTGTGTCCAATACGTGTACGGCCACTTTTGTACATCTAGTACGTCTGCACTGTAGGAGCACTACACACAAAGCCAAAATATTTTCAGCGAATCTCCTCGCCCGGGGAGAGGATGAGGTAACGCCCGTGGGACTGGTGTTAGTCATGTTGAGCAGATGCATAACCCTCAGACGGCAATGACATTGGCTGGGTTTAGGTTGCCTACATTTTTAGGACATTCTGCATGTACTTCCATATGCTGACCTATTTAACAACTATCTTTTGACACCTACTCTCCTGCTCAGAAAATATTCCCCTTAAGTCCACATGTCGGTTTTTAGCCATACAGGGTCAAAGCACTAGATGGACTTTGAGTTAGGGCTCCTATTAGTGTAAAATAGACACATATTTGTGGCATTCCCCCAAATACATTCTGAAAATTTACTGTTTTATGCTTATAGAAAGCAGAACAGACATTTCTAATACTCCAATGAATGCAAAATAGGGATAACGATTACTTTAATCTGCTGGCAGCAACAGTTAGCTTAGAATGTATTGTCAAAATACCTGCCACGCCAAGAGACCTGTATTGAACTTGCTGGATTCTGGACTAAGTCAAACTTTAAAAGTGTTCTGTCTTAATCTACCACCTATGGAGACTGTCACAGGACTCTGCTCTAGGAAAAATGAGGCAGAGAACAACAGAAGCGTCGTTTTGGAGCAGTATGGATCCTGTCCTTGGCTTCAGACAGTGTTATGCGTTGCTGAAATGTTGTACTCTGCCAAGGGTTGTTCTTGGTCCTTTAAATGGAGGAGGTGGGCTCAGCTTGCAATTTTGTGGTTCTGATATCTCCTACTGAGGCAAGTGGAGATTTGCCTGATGAAGGATGGCTGGATGTAGACCCTTGGAAATGCTGAGGAACCACACGTTCAGGTGCCTGCGTGAGCTGCTGCGCAGTCGAGCAGCTTCCTTTCCCGTATGTAATGGCTGGAGATGTCACGCAAGAAGCAGCCAAGCCACCCATTCTGTCCTGCTGACCACACAGCGTGGCACGGCTGAGGCCATCCCCTCGCAGCGGTTGCTGACAGTGCTGCTGGTGGAAGCAGCCCTCGGAGGCTGGCCCCTAATTACTTGTTTCTGGCTCCTTCTGCAAATGATGCACTCTATTCCCTGCGGCTTTAGTGAACTCTGTCACATCTCAGCTTTTGCTTCCTTTAAAAACCACAGTTTTCATGCGTTCTTTAACTTGCTGTGTTTGCAGCTAAATGTTTGCATGTTTTTCTTCCTGGCAGGACTTGTTGCCACCCCCTCTGCCCTCCGGAACCCAGGGATAGGTAGGCTGAGGGAAGACTGTGTGTGGTCACCATGTCACTGCACTCCAGCTAATTCTGGCTGCTGGAGCTGTCCCTGGGGGCAATAGACAGCTGGACATAATTTAGAGCAGGCTGAGATTGATATTAGAGGCTAGCCCGAAAATAAGGCAAACAAAATTGCAGTTTAATCTCTCCCACTCCCAGATCTGACCCCCTTTTCCTGTTCAAACACAGCTCACTAAAACACAAAATCAAGCACACAGCGAGTGCAAGCAACTTGTATGTGTCAGCTCAGGGGTCTATCAGTGTCCATTTAAGATGATTTCTTTTCCTGAGTATGTCGTATCAAGTAACGCTGGAGTTATCTAAACTAAGAGCTGGAATGGTGGAGATGTTATTTTCATGTTGGACTCACAGGAATTTTAGAACATAAATTAATTTGATAGCATGGCAGGCTGCCTTTCTGCCACACTTCCTGCAAATGTCAAAATTTTTTCCACGTTTCAACTTGGAAATGACATAGTGTTGGTGAGGGATAAATTGTAAAGAATTACGCGTCTCACTGCGTTGCTGATTAAACATGACAAACGTTGGACTTTAATTTGATGGAAGATCTTAGGAGTTTATATTTAAGGGATGTATTGTGAGCATATTGCATATGGCATAAGGTGTTACTTCAGTGTAAACTTAATTTGCTAGCAAATTGCTTTCACTTTTTAATAGAAAGCTGACAGTGAGAGGTAATTGTCATATCAGTTTCTGATCATAGATGCTGAAATTACAACAGTAAGGAGCAAATGGTCAGCAGCAGGGGACGGAGCACGTCATCTCTCCTTCAGCCTCTCATTAAAACCAAACACCTTTTGTTATTATTCATTCGCTGGCTTGTGTTACGGTAGTTATTTAGGTGAAAGACGGTACAAACACAATAATTAGAGAGAACTCTTCCCTCATAAATCTTGCAATTTGAGAGCTGGTTTAGAAAGTCTGGTAGCCTGGAATTTCAGCCTTTATTTTGCTACAATTCTCTCCTGTATGGGAGATCTCACGTGATTTTTGTTTTGCCAAGGCCTTTGGCTAGCTCAAACTAACTTTTAATTTAATTTATCGATATCTACCCGTGCTCTCTGAGCATATTAAAATATAATGTTGTTGCCATTTTTTATTTGAGCTTTCACTGCAAGGTAAGCGTGCAGTTTGCATGCAGTTTGCCGGGCATGCCGTTTTGCTTCTGCCATTTACAGGGATGCGATCGTGTGTTGTGTGTGCTTCTGTGCAGTCCAGCAGAAGTGTGAATGCTGGGTGTGGTGTTGTATTCTCACCAGAGTCCTGACAGGAGGAGAAGATGTGAGAGTGAGAGGTTGAGGGGATGGGGAAGGAGCCTCCCCAGAAGCCACTGGTCCAGTTGGGCAGCACTGCAAAGCTGAGAGCTGGGGGACCGAGGGGGTGAGGGTGGATTTCTGGTACAGCTGAGAGGAACACGTGAGGTGGGGATGTGATAGTGGGGGAGAAGGATGGGTTCCCTTTATTTTCCGTGTCTGGTTTACCACCTCTTGTGTCTCACAAGGTTAGTGTTCCTCATGCCTATGCTGCTTAATGACTACTTAATGTTATAAGAATTCCCAGTGGCATAAATCCAGGCCTTAAGTCACACCACTGTTGCTGAGAAGATTTATTTTGCTAAGCAGTTTTATCTGGAATTTGAAGAGTCTTCCCACCTGTTGCTTGTATGGGTGTTTCTAACTATGTTCTTCTGCAGAGCTGCTCTTTCCCATTGCTGTACCTAGCAGTGATTTCCCTTCTCGTGTTCTTTTCCTCTTTAGCTCATGGCAGGTAGGAGAAGCAGCACTGGGGAACGTGTATCAGTGTAGATATGTGGCTTCTGGAACACGGGAGCTGTCATTCCTTCTTTCCTTTTTCTGGAAAACCAGTACTGCTGCATACAGGGGCTTAAATCTGACAGTGTGTGAGGTTTCAACCAGGCTGGGTAAAGCAAGGGCTGTCTTGCAGCTTTTCACAGAACTGTAATCCAGCTGTGGAGCAAACAGCCTTCTCGATGTTCAAAATATCAGCTGGAATCTGTAGGTTCTTTCTGGTTGAACTGTGTCAGTGCAGCTCTCTGCTCTGGCTAAGAGACAAAATAGAAATGGCAGAATTCAGATCCGGTATTACCCAGAATGTGTGGGAGCCAGTTTCCTATCTAGCTTTCTCTTCTTGTGGAGCTTTGTGCAAGTCATTTAATGCATTTCTTGGTGCTCTCTTGCTCTATAAAATGGAGAAAGGAATTGATGCTTGTGCAGGGAATTGGGGAGGATACATTCACTTATTTATTGAGGATTTCCAAAGACATTTAATTGGTTTAGATACCCAGATGCCTTCCAAAGTCAGTGGAATCTGGATGCTTGTCCGAGGCCTCATGCAGCAGCGCAAGGCCTGCCATGGCTCCTCGCCATTGCCTCCAGAGGAGGTGGAATGGGGCAGAATGTCCTCTACTGTTCGTGTTTCAGAGAGAAAAATGAGTGTGGATGAGTGAAAACACAGTTTCCCTCTGCGTGGGAAATGCACTCAGAGTGGTATGTGACTCTTTCTGTCCTGTGCTGTTTTCCATTTTTGAGAAAGGTGAGAGTGAGTTGGTTGGAATCAAATATATGTGTATGACAGCATAGCTTTGTGACTGGCAGGTCAGCTTCAGTAGGCTGGGTGTGTGTCCATTGGTAGCACGGTGGGGATGGGCTGGCGGGTGGGCTCTGGTCTTAGGGGTCTTTTCCAGCCTTAATGATTCTATGGTTCTGTGATTTAAGCTGTTAGTAAGCCCTGTGTTTAATCTTGCAGTATTCCTGTACAGCGTTTAGCTGCAGATTTTCAGAAGGTGTTTTGAGTACCTCCAAGCTTTTTGTCCTCGGTCAAGAGGACGCCGAGCATTCCTGATTTTCAGACAGTGCTAAACGTCTTCGAGGCAGACATCTGTGGGATGAGTCCTGTTGGAAAACCTCAACTTAGTGCTTCCTGCAAAACCTCACGGGCCAAGAATGGAGCGTCACAGTGCCGTGGTCCTTGAGCACAGCAACAAAGAGGCACCTCAGAAGTGCTGCGGTGGAGGAGGACCTTAGCAGAACAGAGTGGTAGGGCAGAGCTCTTGCTAGTGACCGTTCTGCTTTTTTGGAATCCGTAAACATCAGGATCAGCAGGCGTTTTAAGCAGTAATTTGGTTTCATAAGCTTCTTCTGAACTCTCTGTTTTTCTTTCTTTCTTTTTTTTTTTTCCTTCTCTTTTGGGAAAAAGTTATTAATACCAGAAAAGCAGCCACATTTCTTACTAGGACTGTGTGGGGGTGAACTTGGCACACAACCCGCCCACTTAACCTGTTAATTATTCTACAGAGACTCAGTTTTTCTGGTTAATATCTGCCTTATAAAGCTAAGGGATATATGTCAGAGCATTTTAATTCCCTAGAATGTTAAATTTACGTAGTGCTGGGCTGTATGCTGTCCTATGGAAAACAAGAAAAATAACATGAGGGATTTTCCTTTTTGTGAAATTGTGAAGGGTTATTCTCTCACCCCTCCTTGCAGATACGTGTGGTTGAAAGATATCCCAGTTCTGGAAGAGGCTGCACGCTGACACATCTGAAAGCTGGCACAGAAGAGCCTGTATCCCTGCATTCTCCCCAAATATGCCCAACAGGAGTTGAACCCCATCAGGAAAGAGCTCAGTTCTGGGAAGAAGATGGAGGGAGCACCGCTGCTCTGCCATTGAGGTATCCCTTTGAAGTGGCTGCAGAGCAATACAAAGCATTTCCTCTGGGTAGTAAACTAACACGTAGCTTGCAATATATACTCATTTTAAATTATATGTGACTTGGGGATTCTTTTTATTAATCGGTTCAAGTTCTCTTTCCCTGAAAGCCCAAAGCCCCGAGAAATTGGTTCCTGCTCATTCACGATTTACTGTGCTTGAGGGGCTATTAAAATTTAGAAGACTGCTAACACCGAAAGTGATAAAAGCCCCAAATATAGTGATCAATACAAAGAAAAACAAATGCCCCTCTCTGCCCTCATCCCAAGCAGCCTGGTGCTGTTGGGTTAACTTGCTTGTGCCGCTTAAGAAACCTCCGGGCTCTGTTTTGCCAACAATGGGCTCAGTGTGTGCAGGGCCGTGGGCCTCTTTGGCACCACAGCTGCAGGTCGTAAATACAGTTCTGGAGATTAAAATCCTGCAGTGCCCCTCTTTGGAGGCTGCAGAGCAACGCCCGGGGTATTGCCCCTGCCTCCGAGGCAGCCGGGTCGCTCATGGGGCTGTTGGTGCTCGTAGGGAGCACGCTCAGAGGGGTTCCCACACGCGGGTTAGCTCTTCTCAGAAGTGACATTTTGGCTGTTGTCTGTCCTAGCCAGGCAGTGCTCAGTGCACTGTGCTTCCACGTCCTGCAGAAGGCTCCTTAAAGATGGTTAAAGTGGTTTGCTGAACGTGAAGTGATTGTGTGTAAATAAAGTGGAGGACGTGCTTTAAGAGAAGCACTGGGCACTCAGTGCAGAGCAAGTTGCACTTGGAGCACCAATCTGTCCTTGTGTCTTTTCATGTAAAATAGTAACAGAAAGGGGCCCTTGGAAAAAAATCACTTCCATCAGTGCAGAGAGGCGGGGGAGGAATGTATTTACCTGGGTCCCACTCAGTGCCTTACTAGTGCTTACTTCCAGACTCTTTATTTCTTACCTTTTGTCCCATTTCATGTTGAGAAGTTTTGCTTTCCTGCTCCCTTACTCTTGAAAAAAATGTGCCTCTCACTCTAATGTTTGACAGCACTTTAAACAGTGAGCTGCGCTTGCAAAGTTTTCGCTTCTAGAAGCAATGATTAGAATGTGTCAGAATTTCAGGCCTTAGTCATTTATGCTCGTGCTCATCAATCATTTTTCAGATGTGTATCTTGAAGAGAGAACAGGCTTTTACCATATAAATTCAGCCTCTGCAAAAAAAAAAAAAAAAAAAAAAAAAAAAAAAAACACTAGAGCAAGAAAAGCATAATTGATTGAGCTTGCCTCTGCTTTGCTCAAGTCTAAGGAGAGCTTTTGGTTCAATGTTTTGTCAGCAGCTTGGGGCTGAGTTATTAATTATCTGTCTCAGTTATTAAGTACCTGGAATTTATCCATCTTTCAGGAAGGCATTTAATACACAAGCCTCTGAATGTTCCTGGAGCTCCCGACAGCTGTCTTTAAGTAAGCTGTGGATGCTAAGAAACATGTCATCCTAATGATGAGGGAATTCAGCCTGGTGAAGGAGATGGCTGGGTTGTAAACAGCATCTTGGGCACTTGCTGCTTTAGGAACAGGGGTCAAATTCTTTCATTCCCTTACGGTGGAGAAGGATTGAAACTCATGTGGTCTGACTGCAGTGGGTGTATGGAGCCTGTTAGAATTCTCTGTGTAACTGTGCATAAAGGCTTTTGGGGACAGATCTGGCCATTGCTGTTACCTGGTAGATTCCTTGCTGCTGGAAGGGGGAGGGCACAAAACCAAGGGAGGTGGCTTTAGGCTTAAGATCTTGGCAGTGCATTTTATGGGATAGGATCTCTGCCTATTTTTCCCCTGGTTTTCTTCAGTTCCCCTCGTGATGCTGATTCAAGACAATCTACAGCAAGAAGAGGGAAGAAATGCCTGCTGGATCGTGATGTCACTCAGTGGAGTCACTAAAACCTCAGGCAGTTTCCTGGAAACTGTAGTAATGACTGAACCTAACACTAGTTCAGAGTCAGCTCTCCCCCTTTGTGGAATTAGAATGTAACTGATGTGTGTATGAACTTGCATTTATATCACAGAATCCATGAAAACCGAGGGGGTTTCAGCATGACAGGCGACAGACCAACAGTCATTCTGCCACGGTGTCCTGACCCATCTGCAGGTGTGTGTCTTACAGGCAAGAAGGCAGTTCCCCCATCTTAGTACCATCAGTTTGAAAGTCTGCAAAGATAGCAATTAATTCTATCTGTTTTAATGGTGGTTTTGTGAGGACAATAGTCCAAATGTTTTGAGTATAACTAAGGGAAAATTAAAGTTTTGTAACAACAACGAGAAAAAAATGTCTTGTGAATTGGAGAAAAATGCTAATAGTACTTGGAAGGGAAGGGGAAGACTGTAAAACATGGAACATGTGTACCTACAGGTCAGGTAGCTCCAAAGCTGGATACAGTTGTTGCTGAACAGCTCTTCCTCCTCTAGCTGCAGTCTATCCTTCTTGCCTTCCTGCTTTCTGCTAAAGATTTTTCCTTCTTCTGCTTTAATTAGCAGGAAAATTTATACGAGGAGAAATAATTGTTCTCTGAAAGTAGAGGGCTGAGAGGTTTTGCAACATTCCTTTAGAGCCATTATTAAATGGTTCGAAGCGAGCAGTTGAATAACATTCATTTTAGAAGAGGTGTGTAAAGAATACATCTGTGCTGACAGTCACAGCTCATGGCTGTGCCCCTGCTTTGGATGGGATTACTCCAGGTTCTGGATGTGCTTCATCCAATTAACCTCAGTCTGTGTTTCCAGCCTGGCTGTTACTGTTTGGTAAAAGCCTTCTGTTATGCAGAAATGGTAGCTGTGCTGCAGGCCTGAGGTACAGCTGGTTTGTGCCCTTCAGAAGTTGGCCCCTGGGAGCTGGGTTTTAATTGCTAAAATTAAATTAATTGCTAAAATTCCTTTGTTGTGTAACCGAGCGTAGGTAGGCAAAGTGGTGAGGGTAGGACCTTCTTTCCACCAAAACGAAGATTTACTTGGGGCAGATTATCAGGTTCTCAGTTTTAGGAGATATTTTTTAGCGTGCACCTTACAACAGTAAAGAGTAACTATTAAAATAGTTCTTTTGGAGACAGAAGACCTTTTTCACTGCACTGCTGCCTTTTCAGACCGATTCCCTAGTGCCAGACAAGGAATATCATGCAGGCATGGGAGAGAGAGGAGAATGAATTTATTTGCAGTATTCTCTGCTAGGGAAAAGCTCTTGACTTTTCCTCCTTCATTTTCCAGGAGGAAATGAAAATCAAACATACCAAAAAAATAGCTTTTTGTTTGTTGGTTGGCCTGCTTGTTTGTTTGTTTGTCACCTTGGGACCTGAATGAAATCCTTATTCTCAGCTGGCAATATGTGACACAGCATACTTTTTGTGACAGAGTATGTAGGGGATTAATAATGTTGTGAGTTTCTTAACAGCAGTAATATATTATTTTACAGCTATTACGGATTCTCAGTAATTTTGCTAACTTGAATTTAGAACTATCCGAGCAGTGTAAGTGAGTGATGAGACAATGCTAAGTAGAGATGTTTGCTCAGAAGTTAACTTGTAGCTCTTCAACTATCAGTTGTTTACTGGTCTGGACCAATGAAGTGCTAAAAGCTAAATACTGTGAAATGTTAAACTTTGATGAAAGATATGAGGAAAGAAACTGTTTCTTTTGCCAACACTGTGGTCAACAGCAGTGCCCTGACCTGATTACTTAAGCTGATGTTTTTCCTAAATCTGTCATGAATCAGTAATTATCAAGTTTTGCAATACTCAATGATTCTCTTGTGAATAGCAAAAAGATTTGTTATTGTAGGTTGGTATTTTCTAAAAAGAAGTGTTCAACTCTTGCATCTGCAAGCTCTATACAGTATGTTTTCCTTTTTTTTTTGCCTGGAGAACTGTGGAATGCCACAACAAATCTCCCGAAGAGTTTCACAAAATGAGAGGAAAATTCAATGTGGCCTAATCTGCGAGTGACCCCTCTTGCTATCTTTTAAAACAAACCTTCATGTCGGTGTTCTTTTCCATTCATCATTGGAAGATGTCCAGCTCAAGTATTCAGTTGTAGGGCTTGACTTGTAGGGCTTCTCATAGGAAAAGGAACTTTTACAACACGTTATTTTTAGAGGGGTGTTCTCACAGTGTTTTCATATGGTGCTCCTAGAAAGATTTTCCTTTGCTGTTACACAGCACTGTGCAGCAGTGTGAGGTGTGTTGTGGAAGGGGTCAGAGGAGAAACTGGATCCCTGAACGAGGCTGAAAATTCAGACCATGCTTCCCTGGAGTGTGGTGGCATACCTAACAGCTGGCTTTGAAGCCCTGGTAATCCGCACAGCTCGTGGCTGAGTTTTCAGAGGAATAAAGCACCAAAAGTTGGGGAACTTCTCAGTTAAAGGGAGCGAGAGATATGGTAACATATGGCTTATTTGAAGGTTGCTTTTGGTTTCTGTCCTTGCAGATCCATGGTTGGAGCCCCATGGAAGTCAGACCTCATCACCTTAAGCTGTGTGTAGAGTTGCTGTGGAGCCCGCTGTCCCCTGAAGCCTGTTCAAGGGATGCAGCTGAGCATGAGGTAAGTGGGAGAGCTCCTGTGATCTGGCTGATAGCAGTCACTTGTTGGCTTAGGAGGGATGAGCTTATAGAGGAGAACGTACAAACAGGCAAATCTAAGGCAAATCTTAAATATCCTTAGTGTTGGTTTGAGGGCATGGTCTGACACTGGTGGAGATTTATACAGATGACAGAGGACTTGATAGTAGGAAAAAAAGAAAAAAAAAATGAGGAAACTTGAACCAGCCAGTTCTTTTCTGGTGAAAATTGCTTAACATAGATTTGTGGTTTTAAGTAAACGTGCATATTAAAAGAATGCTGACCTTTAAAAAGATGGTTTTCAATAAATTGCTATTGTTGCTGTTTAAAGCATATGGACTTAAAAGCCATAAGCCTACAAGATAGGAAATATACCATGGAAACAAACAGAACCCTGGCAAAATAAAGAGTTCTTTCCTGAATGGTGCTCTCCATTAAAAAGTCAACTCAGCATAGTTCCTCCAGAAATCAGCGTATAGGGATACTGCGTACCTCTTAAAGAGCACTGCGTGATAAACTGGTGATTCAAATGGCAACCACTGCGTTTTGCCTTACAACAAAGGAGTTTCTTATAAGATTCTTGAGCCAAAGTTGTATGTTGTGGATCCATTGCTTAGGAATGCAATGAAGTTCTTTGAGCTAATGAAAAAGATCGAGAAATATAGAGCTGCCCTCTAGTGGCAAAATGGCAGCATGAGGTGTGTTTGTCTGCTCGTTGTGTCTGAAAAGGTGAATGTTACTGGAAAATGAACAAAAATGTGCAAATATTTTTAAAGGAGCTCTGTAGTTACAGTTCACATGTCAGACTGGCAATGGAGAAGATCGAATATTAGACAACAGAGCGCAAGCATCGTGTTCTTTCATAGTTCTCATTTCATGAGATGTACAGAAGAGCTCCACAGACTTTATATCCAGAGCACGTTCCAAAAGTTCTCAATGTATTAAATAAGTTTGGATTTGGATATTTGCTTCAGCTCATCTTGGGAAGAGGGATCATCTCTGAAGCTCGGAGATGCCTCCATACTTGAACTTTCCCTTGCCTGGAACTGTTGAAACTGATGGCTTTGTCTTAGGTTATTCTCTGCTAGGTGAATCAGCTCTTTCCTCAATGCTACATTGACCCTCTTCACTTTTAGTTTGCACAGTCTTCTGCTCTCGTTCTTGAAGATAGGAACCTTCAGGGTTCAAATGTCCCAAAATTATGAATCCTCTGAACAGGCTTACCTTAAAAATGAAGGCAATGCCTTTATGGGGAATGCCAGCATATTCTAACATAATATATGCAATTAAACTAATTATCCTCTTGTTTAAAATGGGATAATAACTAGCACTCCTCCCGTTTCAGTCAATCTACTTCTTTACAATTATATGGAAGAGTAAATTATGTAAGTGATGTAGCAAGCTGTTACATACAAATGTTAAGTCCTTTGTGAGGCTCCATTTAGTACTTTGGCAAAGAAATCAACTCAGCCTCTGTGAGACAGTTATTTGGGAAAGTGTGGGAGTTGTGTAATCAGTGCAAAGGTATCTCCCATGTGATGTTAGGAAGAGCTAGACTGCTTAGGGAAGGTTAAACTTTTCAGTCCTAGTGTGGTATTTCTGGAGCTACTGCTGTGTGTTCACCTCCTCTGCAAAATGTGGTTTCTGTTTCAATTCATTTAAACAGAAAGTTGTGTAGGATGAATGCAGGCAAAAAATGTCAGCGTGTCAAGATTAGGAATCCTAAATCCAATGAGATTCAGACTGTGAGAATAATAGACTGTTTCAGGCTCACAAAGAGTACACCGTGAGAGAATTTGGCAGTGGCTCTACAGCTCCAGTGTATTTTTTGAGATGACAACGTGTGTGTGTGTAAGAGTGAGACAGCAAAAAAGGGTAGGAAAGGCTGCTGTGCAGAAGTTTCTTTCCAGATAAAAGAAGAATTAAAGAGAATATTGATTGCAAACAATTTTAGTCAATGTTTGCTGCCTGTGCCAAATCTTCAAAAGATTAAAATGAGAGGGAAGACTTTTGCACGGGTAAGTCAATATAATAAGCAGCGTTTGAAGAGTGTTGATGGATACGGTTTGCCTTTATCCATGCTTATTGGGTACATCTCCCTCCTATTCATGTTTCTTACGACCTCTTAATGAATCTAATGCTTCTCAGAAGGCAAAAATCAAAAATTTCTCTGGGTGCAGAAGTCCTGGAGTTATGAGCAGACCTCTGAGCACACACACATGCACACATGCATATATATACACACATGCAGAGCACACGCAGCTGTTCAGCAGCCTTTCTGGTAGCATCTGTTATATTTGTCTGCATGGGTTTGCAGATGCTTCTCTGTGCTAAGCTATGTAAAGCAGGTTTGGAGGAACCTGGAGGAGCAGATAACTCAGTGGGGACACTTCATCTCACATGATGTGAACCAGACTTAATAAAGATGATGTTGCTTCAGAATGACTAAAGGTGGTGGAGCTTAGCAGCTAGAGGGAGTCCCTTCTGACATGGCTCTAGTGTAGCTGCCTAACTGGGAAGTCAGACATTGCTGCTGGAGGGCCACAAAGATCTCTCTCCAGGCAGTCCTGCTCTTGTCTAAATTGCTGTAAATGAAGCAAAGTCTTCTCTTCCTGGGTGGGCTGCTGCTGACTAAGCTCTGTGACTGTTCCTCCTCAACAGACATCTTAGCCCAGTATTATTCATCTCCAATGGTCAGAGTGTTCTTTGGCCTGTCCTGAATCTGCTTAAATGAAGTGGCCGATTTCTGATGGGGAGGCATGCAGTAATTTCACACACACTTCAAGGTAGGCGTGGTATGGAAATTTCTAGGTCCAGTTAGGCTCTGTGGTATGGTCAGGGAGTAGAGAATCTGTTAATTCATGGGCACTAATACTGAAATACACGTTGTACTCTTAAAATAACAGCTTGAGTCTTTAAAACTTATCAGACCTCTGTGCTTAGGTTAGGCCCACTCTCCTGGCAGCTGACACTAGTACATGTGCTTCATTTGAAGAAACAGCAATATCAACAGTGTGGTAATAATTTGATAGTGTTTTGCTACCTCTGTCTCATCAGGTGGGATATTTTTTCCCACCGCACAATGCAGCATATCTGGGGGTAGGTTCTGTTTAACTTGCTTTTCCCATCTGTCCCATCACCCGTGCCCTCTTCTCTCCCTGGGGATCAGTGTTCCCCCCCTGTACCGTGGTTCAGCAGATCTCATAGATGATGGGAAAGGAGATGGTTTGGGGGTATCTCAAACAAAAGAAAGCAGGTGCCAGGGGAGCAAACAGCTGCTTTGTGCTCAGGAACATCCTCAGCTTTCATCAAGCCTTCCAGATCTATGGGAGTTCAACCCAAAGAACTTGCGTGTTCCTCTGGGGCCTGTTTTATTTTGTGTGAGATAATTGATACAGATTACATTTCCACCAGATTACCTGTTGAGGTCAATTTGCACGAGATCAACATTTACAGTATTCTTCATGTATACAGTAGAAGCTGCAGCCGTTGACCTCTCTAGGGAAGATTCTTTTCTTCTGTAGGTACACAGCCAGGAATATAACTTAGATTCCCAGCAAAGACACATTCTCGTTCCGGCATTCAGCGGGGAGTATAACCTCTGCAGTGGACCTCACTGTAGTTCCAACAGTGAAAAAACTGTAACCATCATGAACTGTGATTTGTTTTCTGAAAAGGCTTGGCAGATTTCCCTGAACACTAGGTATCTGTCTAACTAAATTTGCAAGTTCCTCCAGCTGCCCTGGGGAGCTTGTAAGTTCCTTGAAACTCATTCCTGTCCATATGGCAGTTACAAGATGTGACTGCTTTGCCAGCAGAGCTGGTAAATTCCAAGAACCCCAGATACCAGATTTACAGAAATTACAGCCCTGCTGGCCACACTGGTCAAACTAGAAATGTTTTTGAGTTTCATGAGCCTTAGCTGTTTCTACGTGCAATTTACAAGTTGCAATTGTGAATCTACGTAAAGGACTTTGGCAACGGTCAGCTGGAGTTCTTGGTGGTTACAGTCCAAGCCAGCTCAGTGCATCCACAGCACTTGGAGAAGTTGCAGTGCTGATGGTTTCTCAGCAGAACTTGTAAACCTAGAGGTCTCTGGGTTTTTGAGACTGTCTTCCTGTTGACTTAGCAGAGGAGATGCTACTCTCGTGATCCTCAAAATTCTGAGATGGGATATAATCAATCACATCATTAAATGCCCTTGTACTTTCTGTGGAGCCTAAAACTAATGACTCATAGAAATAATAACTTCTACCTTTCCACTGGCAAGCTTGGGAGGCTCTCTGTAATGTCTTGATTTGAAGGAAGATTGGAAACACAGAGGTCCAGTTTCACTGAATGAGAATGTGAGTTCTGCGAGCCTACCACAGAAAGTTTTAGATAACAAAAGGTTTCTGTCTTTTGTCAGAAAGCTTTCCTTTGTTGAGGGACCAAACATGTATTCAGATGGCAAGAGGGGGAGTAAATTGGATAAAAATTGAATTTTGCAGTGGATTTTTTTTTTACAATCTTACGCTAATGTTTTGTCTTGCAGAACTTAGAAGCTTAGAAGTTCCCTATCAGTTTTAATGCTGCATTTAGAAAGAAAGAACACTCCAGTTACATCTGATATTTGAAGAATCTCTAGCAGAAGAAATAAAAAGAACTCTTCTTATGAGCAGGATGCATTGTGTTACAATGACATCTTGGATCAAGGGATCCCATGTATTCTTGGTACATTTTCAGTTCATGACTGTAGAAACCATGAAGAGGTTTTTTGGTTGTTGCTGTTGTTGTTTTTTAAGAGTGTAATAATGTGCAAGTTGAACCCTGTGATTTCATGACATTTGGAGGCTGGACTTTAAATACTTTTAACATTATTTTTTATGTGTGTAATTATATACATAGGTGCTCATAAATAGTATAAATTGATATGAACCAGTAGAATATGTTATGTAGAGAAATAATACAGCTGTCAGAATAGGTAGGAAAACAGCAGGAGAATAAAAAAGAAGCTTATAGAAGGAGTCAGAAAAGTTTATTAAAATGTGATATTATTTATATCTGAAAAAATCTTTCAGAGGCCAAGGCTTTTCACCCAGTAACCATTCCTTTTTTACATGGATGACATGCCTGGTCCTGCTGATTAAAGCACAAAGCACTGTCATGTGTCTCTCTCTCCATCTTGCAGCACCTGCCGTGCCCAAGAAAAACTGATGGCCTATGTTATCAAAATTTAGTTCATTTATTTGTCTAAATATTGTATTGAAAATTAATCCTGTAGTCCTGTTTGATGTGATGTGCTCAGTGGACAAGTGTTGCTTTCTGAATATAGGTGGGTGCCTGAGAAAACTCAGTTTTGTATTTATTGTTGACTATATAAAATGCATGCCACGATCCATTTACACCTCACATTGCCAACTGTGCACAGAATCATAGAGTCAGGATGGCTTGGCTTGGAAGGGACCCTAAAGCCCATCCAGTTCCAACCTCCTGCTGTGGGCTGGGTGCCACCCACCAGGCTGCCCAGGGCCCATCCATTTTCGTGCACACTTTATTGCCTAAAACTTTGCCTATGTCATCAAGCAAAAAGCAGTAAAGATAGAAAAGAAGACTGCTAATTTAAGCTGCTTTTTCAGTGTCTTTTTTGCAAGTAAGAGCAGAATTGCTGTGGGGAGGTCATAGAAAATAGGAGGATCATATAAAATAGTCTGGAAATGCTTCCCTTATAAAGATCTGCCCTCCATTAGCTGACACATAGGTTGTTAATCTTTCCTCTTCTGTAAATAAGGGAATTTGGTAATGTATATTTGTGTCAGAGCAGCTTTTTGTGTGCTCATAGTCCCTCTCATTCTAGCTCTGTGCATTAGACTAGTTCAGCTGTGTGCCAATGTAATTTTCTGTGACCATCTTCTCTTCTGATGTAATTCTTCAGAATGTGGGCAATCCTCTTCTGGGTGGCTGCTCTGCATGTGTTTTTCCCATTGTATCAGCAGTAAAGTCAACGGGCCCTTGTGAATCTTCTCACCCCCTGCTCACCTCCCCCGTTTTTATTTGCAGCTCTTCCTCTCTTTCATAATTAGTAATTAAATAGAATTTGCTGGAAGGAGTGAGAGGGCAGACTTCCAGTGGTTTGAAAATTGGACTTGATGTGTGTTAGACTAAAGTTAATTTTGTAAAAGCTATTGATGAATAAAAATTCATTCGTATATTCCCTTTCCAATTAAAGTTAACTCGTTCTTTACAAGCTTATTACTCATCTTGCATAGATCTCAAGTATAATGGTTGCGACTGTTAAGACAGTAATTAAACTTCAAAGCTGTGTTATTAAAGGCTCAGCAAGAACACCCCAAAGCAGAAGAATTTACAGTTAAGACTATACAAATCCATCCTTAACTAGTCCACAGTGGGTAGGGATTATATAGCACAGTAATGCCATTTGCTGTAAAGAGGATCCCTGCAAAATCTAGACAATGGGCTGCACAGAGTCTGGCTGGATATTCCAGGATTATGATTTTGGGATTTTCTTTATTTCTTTTAATAGACATGGCTTTGCCTTAAAGGGTGTAGCTGAAATTCATTTTAGATAAGCAGGACTCTTCAGTCCAGGATTTTGCCTTGACAGTCATCTGTAAAAAATGTTAGCTGAAGTTTCATTCCAAAATCATGAACAAAAGGCTCGATTCTGCTGTTAGATCTGGGTTTATGAATCATCAAAAAGTACATAAACCTATGTGTGTGGGTGGCTAACAGCAGCGTGTGCCCCGAGCTGTTGCTCCATCAGGACTGGAGAGTCATCCAAAAGGGTGGACAGCTTTGTGTGCCTTCCCAGCCTGTGCTGAGATATGGTCCAAGTGGGAGGTGGATGACCAAAACTGGGGAGACCACAGACCTCCGTGCTTGTTAGTCATACCCTCCTGTCTGAAACGGGCATCTCTGGAGCACATTTCTTGGGTGTAACTTATTTCGTGAGCTTGATGGAATAAATACGGCATCTGAACATCTCCAAGTATGCTGTCAAGAGAGAGGGGGGCCGGTCATTTAGAACTTCTTTCTACTTGCTGAGATGCTTGGGCAGAAATTCAAGAGATGTGTAAACTTGTCTGGGAGATTTCTTTGTGTCCTTAAAGAATTGCAGATTCTCTTTTTTGGTACAACAACCTGTTTTACCACAGGTAGTCACTTTTCTTTCCTTGTTGCTCATTTCTTTTTCTTTCTTTCCTCTTTTTTTTTTGTTTGTTTCATTTCTTTGTTTAATTACAGCAGGAATTGCGGAGTTGTATAGTAAAATTTGAACAAATTTTTAGGAACAGCCAGTGTTTTTCATGCATACTCAGCTGCCAGCTTTTTGTATGCAGGAAAGCTTGAAGGAAGCTCTCCTGAGCAGGGCTGAAAAAGAAGTCCTTCTTCAAACTGTGTAGCTCAGCTGACTCCTTGCCTCAGCCATTATGGATGCTGGAGCTTACCCAGTTTCAAGGGGATGCAGGGCAAGCTCAGAAAAAGTAATTTGTTGAGGGTACTGAATGCATGGGAACATATGTCTCAGAGATTTCATGAGCCACATGCTGCTGGAGCCTGGAAGAGCATTTGGGAGAGGGTCACCGTCCTTACCTTGCTCCGGCACCTTTTTTTATTTAGTGCCTGGTGAACTGGATGGAGCTTTGGTCTGACACCATTATGATCATTTTTGTTGGAGGGAAGGCCTGGCTCAGATGAGATTTCTTTGTGTGTGTATAGAGGTTCCTTGGAAATACCAATATGGATGTAATTGCCTTTCAAAAGCAGTGAGAGCAGAGTGGGAGACTCAGCACCTTAGTGTTTAATGACTTATCTTCCTCCTTCTTACCTCTTTTTCCCATAGTTTTGTCATAAATGAATGTTCTCTGTTGGAATGTTCTCTGTTGGTAGCAGACCTGGTGGCACACTGCATTTGCACACTGAATTCAGAGGCTGAACTGGGGAGAGGGAGAGAGTAATGGGAACACTGCTTCCCCTCTGAGAAGGCCAAGGTTTCCCAGGGCAAGAATGCCTGGGTGCTCTCTTAGCAGCAAGAAAAAGGTAAATGAAGAGAAATGCAGTTAACGCCGTTTTTTCTGACTGTCACTGCAGGCTGGTTAGGCAGTAGCTGAACTGGGACAGGGATGTGAAAGGAGAGAATAAAACAATCATGGACGAAGAATAAATGTCCCCCTTTTGCTTTCCTACCTCTTCCCAGTGGCTTCAGTGAGGGAGCTCAGAAGCAGGCCCTAAGCATTCAGCAGGGGGGAGGGAGGCAAAGAAAAAGCAAAGGGAGAGGAACCCATCGCTGCCTGGTGGTGAGGAAGTGGAATGAGAGGTTCCTAAGCCCCCTGCCTTGTGTTTTCTATGTGAAATACCACATTCAATGGATGTTTCCAACTATGTGTCTTTCTGTCTGGACACGTACTGCAAATCCCCCTGGAGAACGCATGGACATTGTTGGGGTTCTGGGAAGCTCAGTGGTTTGTTTTCACCGAAGAGCTGCTCCCCTCCCTCCCTGAACCAGCCGAGTTCCCATGGGGGAGGCTTCGTTCCTCACCCGCTGAGATTAGCTGATGTCTGTGGGCTGCAGATTCCCTGGAGGCTGGTGTTGCGTGCGGCACAGCCGCAGCCGTGGCTTTTCTCCGCTGCAACAAGTGTTGCCTCTTGACGCTGCCTCCCCTGAGGGATCATTAGCAGGGTGGAGGCTATTTTCTTTCCTAGAAACAGGAAGAAAAGAAGAGGATGAGATGGGAGGCCTAAAACAATCTAGAATTAGATTACACTGTGAGCTCAATGACATCAGCTCCCTTCAGCCTTCCCACCCATTCGCTCTCACAGCATTTCTGTTTGGGCTGAACAGGATCTGATGATGCCTGTAACACCATGCTAATTCCTTGGTGGTCCAGAGCAAAGGCCCAGATCTGCCAGTCCCACTCCCCAGCGCTGTGAAGTCTGTAGTATGATGAAGTGCATGTTGCACTGCAAAGGCAACTGGATATATCTAGCAAGCTGAAATGCACTGGATTTCAGAGCGCCTCACTCACAGTTACTGTCAAGGGAAAGAATCACCTTGAAATCTAGTGCATTAAAAGTAGCAGTAAGGTTTGCAGGCTTTGTTGTAAGAGATCTGTCTCTCTCTTTCCTCCTTTGTGGCTATACAGCCATGAGAGTTGTTATGTTCACAGAGTATGATCATATTTAGCATAAATTAACTGCTCATTTAAAACAAGTTTTGTTAAAGATAGACCAAAGAAAAATAAAATTAAAATGGCTCCTGTAGAACAAAGAAAACTAACTGTATGCTCTTCTCTTCTCTTCTCTTCTCTTCTCTTCTCTTCTCTTCTCTTCTCTTCTCTTCTCTTCTCTTCTCTTCTCTTCTCTTCTCTTCTCTTCTCTTCTCTTCTCTTCTCTTCTCTTCTCTTCTCTTCTCTTCTCTTCTCTTCTCTTCTCTTCTCTTCCTCCTCTCTCTGATATAAAATAGTACATAACTGTGTTATTATTATTAATTATTTAATCCTTTTCTTGCTCTCTCCTTTCTGCTATAGTTACTCCTCACATTCAGTGTATGTGCAGCCTGTGGGACTTTGCCATTCGCTCATGCATGATGTGATACACTTCTGGCACTAGAAAAGCTCAAAATAAAATAATCAGTAAAAATGTTTGGTGTACTTCCACGTGTTATTTCCAAGTGTACTTACAAGTGTTTTTATAAAGCTAGCCAACGGGGCAAAAATAAAGTGGAAGGCCAGTGTTTCTAAGTCTTGGTAGGCATGAAGTATTTTGCTAGGAAAGAAAGGGCTAAGAAACTCCTTTGGCTTCCTTCAGACTGTTCCATCAGGATGTCAGTGCCAGATGGAGACTGTGTAGATCCCCACATGCAGGAGGAACCTGGGATCTGCACGAAGGGAGGAGGCTGTAGGTCACAGTTCAATCGGATCTCAAATGCAAACCAACACAGGTGCTGTTGAGCCCCAGAGGGGCTGGAATAAGTTCCGTGTCACTGCATAAACAGCAGGGTTATGAAACCAGCACTTACCTTTCTGACCTTGTAGACAACATCTGCTTACTCAGGCTTTCTTGTCTTGCTCCTGAAATTGCTCTTGCCACAAGCCATGTTTCCTGCTTTTCAGAGAATGCTCCGTGTCTCTGCATGTACAGCGGGGCCCTCAGGCCGCCTCGGTGCTGTGCAAATTGCTCTCTCCGTGGGATGGGTCCCTCTGAGGATTTAACCAGAGGACATGTGCCAGCACTTCCGTTCTCCGAATACATGCATTCTGCATTGAGGGTTTGAATATGGATTTTGTTTCCTACCAATGTAATATGATAAAACAAACCTTTGGTTAAGAAAGCCTGCAATTTGTGGGATGGTGATGAGTTCCAGACCCGTGCTCTCATCCAACGCTTGTGGCCAAGCTAATCTCTGTGTGGAAGAAATGGGTAAAACTCACGAGGAAACAGCCAGGAGGTTGTATTTATAGGTTCTGAGCATTAGGTCTGAAAAACAGTAATGAATAAAGCAATGTCAGATGACACTGGTGTATGATAATTAAGTTCTTAGCCATCCATTTTCCTCTGAGAGAACTGTGGAGGTTATGTGTTTTCTGTCAGAGTGCAGGTAGGATTTGCCAGGTTGTGTTTCTGATAAATCTGTGCATGTAAGTTCACTGATAGTTGTGGTATCCTGCTGTACGTCTTCCTGCTCGAGTTTATCCGGATTTATGCTGTAGGCTGATGATCACCAATTCACATTGGATGAGATATGCTCAGAATATCTCAGAATATCTCAGAATATCTCAGGTATGAGACCTCCAGCATACCCACAGATGTGCTGGAGGGTCCGGATGCTGTCCTCTGAGCCAGCACGCCGCTAAGAAATTGTGCAGCTGATAGAAATTGTGTTGCTGAGGGCTGTGTCCTTCGGGTAAGATCTAAATCAAGGCTCAAATCACTTTTGGAGATGTAAAACCGCAAAGAGCCTGAAAGATCTGTCAAATTTATGTATTTTATAAGTGGTCGTCTACTTACCCAGATGTCAAACACTATAAAAGTTGGATATGCCTCATTCAGTTCCCAAGGGAGTTGCTGGGCGTTAACATAGCATGCTGTCCTTTGCTGTGCTCCAGGTCAGTGTGGGCTCTGTTTCATCAGTGAATGAAAGATCCTCCCTCTATACTTTTCCATTCTCATACATGTGTATGTATAAACCAGTATGCATATTTTTATGTTCTTATATTACAGTAACACAAAACATACTGTAAATAATCTTGCAGAACTTTGAAATAAGGCACAATGGAAGTGAGTTTTGCCATTATCACTGCATATATTTTAAGTATGTCTTGCAAATCTTTTATAAAGAGAAATCAGAAATCCGTGGCTGAGATAACAACCTCTGGCAAGAACAGTCTTCTTTTCCTTCAGTTTTTTACTCCCAGATCAGTTCTAATGCCCTGCCATGGTCTGAGAGGCAGGGAGTGTCCCACTGGACAGCACCGATACTGTTCTATTTCCTTCCAGAGGTAATACTCTGCTTTTGTGAGAGAGCTGTCAAGTTTTTGGTGGGTGGGCATTTAGCAAATATGTAATCATTGCAATATTGCAGCTACTAATGTTAGAAACTCATAGATGCTTGTTTAGATGCTGAAGGCAATGCATTAGGAACTGATGGTGACTGATTATTATCCAATCAGTTCCTGATGCAGTATCCGCGACATCAAAAACTCTGCAGTGGCTTTGGTTGCATCCTAGGTTTTTCAATTGCAGTGTCCTCATTTAATGTCTTTTTTCTTAACTTTAATCTTCAAATGCTGGGGCTAAACAAGGCCAAGAAGAAAAGAAAACTGCTTTGTTGCACCACTCAGTTTTTAGGGAAATTATACCTCTCTTTGAGCACAATAATGGTTTATCTGAGAATTACTGAGAATAACTATTACCAAGAATCACATTAAATACCATGATAGCAAGTCTTATACAACTGCAAGTTTTAATTTATTCAGAACTGTTAAGTTTGTTGGTTGAACAGCTTGAAGCAGCAACTCAGCAAGTGTTCCGCCTCTCCAAAGTGCAGGAAATGATGTAGGCTCTCAGCAGGGCGAGCCTGCAAATTCAGTAAGTGTTTGAATTGTGAAATTCGTGAGAAATTATAACCTTGTGCCAGCATGCATGGGCTTTTTGTATGCAACTTCTTGGCAACAAGAACTACAGACCTGATGCTACTGTCATATTTCTCACACATTTTCTGGATCTAGAAAGAACACTACATTTGAAAGGAAGAAGCTGGTTTCAGACCTGAGTCTTGATAGCCAGCCTGTGCATTTCCACTGGGTGGGTATGAGCCAGGTACATCTGTCTGTTTGCTGATCTTACTGTATTGAGAGCAAGAAACACACAGCATAAGCAGAATGTGGTTGCTGAAGCCCTCAAATATCAAGATATCTGCTTCAACCCACTGTATTTGAAGGAGTGCAGTCAAGGATTCTGGAGGCAGTTGGGTTTTGTATTTCTGGTACTGGCCTAAAAAGTGATAAATGTAGTCTAGGATGTGCCTTACCATAGGTAACTTAATTATTGCTTCCATGGCAAAAATGCCATGCAGTCTGTTCAGTCTGTCAAAATATTCTGCAATCTGTGTGTCACAGTGATCTGGATATTTTCATTAGCTTGGACTTTGGGCGTGGAAGGAAAGAGCTTGCAGTGAACAGGGGAATTTAAAGAACATTTTCCAGGGAAAAACAAACCGTGTCAGTGACATTTGGTGACTAATGAGATTGATAACTAACCCCACATAAACACAGTGAACAAACTCTACACTTCTACGTCAGAGATACTTCTGTTAGCAATTACCGAGATAGAAATAGCATTGGTTCACCACTTTTCTCTCAGAATGATTCTCTTTTAAAATTTTGCAAGGCAAAAAAGAACTTTTCTCATACTTTTTGGTGCTCAGCACCAACTTCTGTACACCAGAGTGAGTCATTCTTTATCAGGATCCTTTGATACTTAGTGTGACACGAACAGTTTTTGGCAGACCACAGTTGATCCCTAGAGTCTCACCTGTAAATAAAACCTAGGAAAACAGCTCTAAAATCAGCCATGTAGAGTTTTCATCCATTAAGCATGGCAAAATTAATACAACTATTTTATGTGCACTGGCTGTGTATAATACTCCTTTCTGCTGGGTATCCATTGGTCTGTAGGCTGATCTAAAAGCATCTGACCTTGATGGGAGCCTTGCATTTCTGCACCTTTGAACTGAGCAGTTAGTGCTCAAGTTGCAGGCACTGCAAGTGTAGATGATATGGCTGAGGAGGTCGTGTGTTTGTTTGACAGGTTAAGAAAAACATGTGAATGCCATTTGGTAGCAAGGAGGGTCTTTGCTTTCCCCAGTACTAAATATATGCTTCAGCATAATAGGATTTGTGTTTGATTACTTGATAGCTAGCTCATGGTCTTTGATATCCACCCAGAACCAGTGATGGCTTTATCATGGACCTGTGATGATTCCTTACGTTAATATCGTTGAACTGGAGACAGAAGATACTGTTTTAATTTGCTTATTCCTAATGATATCTCTAGTCTAAATTAAACTTCTGATTTAAAGGTAAGAAGAGCTAAATAAGAGTTACGTAAAAATACTTGTACTTCATTTTCCACACATTGCATTAATCCTTGTTAGCATAAATGCAGACACAGATATGGTAGCTGTGCTTCTTGGAGTGGTAGGTTCTTGTTCCTCTTCAGCATGTGAGCTTTGGCTTCAAAAATGCAGCAAGCAGCCTGACTGGCTTGAGTTGGCACATTACCAAGGTCAGAAACCCAGGAAAAAGTGATTGCAATTGTTTTGAGTAATGGAAAATTCAAGGTAGATGGTGGTTGTGGTGGAACACTAATCACTGAACTTGTCAGAAGGCAGGGAGAAAGTGAAAAGTCTGGGCACAGAGCTTTGTTTATCTTCAAAAACTCAGATGTGAAGGATTAAACGCAGAAAAGCTATCGTTTGCCCTGGTTTGGTGCTAGACCAGTGTTTTCACAAGGTGTTTTTACAAGTAACGTTTTTGGTGGTGCTGAAATGAGCTGTGATGTCAGCAGAATGTGTTAACGCAGTTGGCACTCGAGATGGTTCTGCCTTCCCTGGATGCTGCAGCAGCAAAGCTGGGAAGAGCAGGAGGCATCAAGGCAGGGCTGGAGGTTGGTGTGCTCAGTGGTTTGAACGAGCCATGGGGTTAGTCTTGTGTGCATGGCGTGCTGGCATTTTGTGCACTGCAACAATACGTCTTGATTCTGCAGTTTAGGTGCCATGCAGGTCTGTTAATCCATTAGAGCAAAGAAATTGCTGTGTTTAGCATAATCCCAGATACCACTGTGAGAGAATTATTAACTGCTCACAGTTGCCAGCTGAGATTAAGCCAATTCACAGCCATCCAGGTTAGGCCTGCAAGTGGATTCTTGTCAGCTCAATTTCTTCAGCTGAATGTCTTTCACAGGAAAAAAATGGCAAAATTCCACAGACAGCACCTGGTACAATGAAGATCTGTCATTAAAATATTTAGGGTCTCTGTGCATCTTCTCTGAGAGAAGTGCTGTTAAGCAACTCCACTTGTTGGACTGAGGTCTTGTTCATCTGGTGATATTTGGCATGCCCCAATCTGCGTGTGAACCGATAAAGCGTAGCTCAGGCTTGTTCCTTCTGGTTCAGCCACTGCTTGTTTGGCTTCTCTTGTATAACAGGGAATACAATAAAACACAAATTCAAGGGAACTGCTGAGCAAAAACCCATTTATGTCAAACCTCTAAAAATGATGGGCATGTTTCTTCAGCTCCTTGCACTTACCTCTGTCTGGGCTCCCACAACTCTAGTGATCAGTGCCTCCAAGCCAGGGTAGCAGCACTGTGCAGAGAGCTATAACCAAATCCTGCTTTGTGTTTGGCCACGGTGGAGCTTTGTCAGCACATCCGAAGAGCACCGTTAGCAACTGGAATCACAAATGTGTAGAAATAAAATGCAGGAACTGCACACAAGAACAGGCAAGAATAGAAGAGGAAACAGGATGTACTGGATACTTTTGATGATGTTACAAGAAAGGTAGGTATGGAGAGAAAAGCTGTAAGAAAGTTTTCTGAAGGGTAATACAAAATACAAGCTTGCTTCCCGGAGCTGATTACCGACAGAAGATGATAAGCAAGATCATTCACTTTGTTTCATCATCATTTTGCTGCAGCAGGAAAACACTGTAGCAGCAGGGTGTGGGCTGGAATCAGATGTTCTTGCTGGGTCGGGCTGCCTTCCTTACCTCGTGTACAGAATACACTCTGTACCATCACTGAAGCAAAGCGGCTGGTTTTTCTCTGGGAGAAATCCTGTGCATAGTGCAGCCTTGGAGCGTACTGGCAGGGGAGCAACTCAGAAAGTCCTCAAAAAAGCAGCCTTCCAGTGGAACAAACCACAGGCAGGCTTGGCAGGTGGTCTGATTATATTTGCTCAGCCAGTTCAACAGTATTTGCTGGACAAAAGAAGGCATCAGGTGATACATGAAGTCCCAAACAAAGCTCCAGACGAATACAGACATGACCAGACTTTCTCATCCACTGCATATCTGTGAAAGTGGAGGAAAACTTGTGGCTGAAGGAGTAGGCACAAGAGCCAGAAGGCATTCTGTTGGTTTTTGTATGGGTGGCTGTGAAGCACAACACAACTGAGAATTTGGTTTCTTTGTGTCTCTTCTGCTTTACTTAAACTGTTTGCCATTGGTGGCAAAAGAGCAGAAACCACGTAGCGTAAATTCTTGTTCCCCCTCTTCTTGCTTGGTCATTTTTGACGTGCACTTTTTTCTTGCTGCCATTCAGCATGCATACAAATGCCACCTGGAGAAGGCACGGAAGTCGTGTTCTGGTGGTGGTGGATGGAGAAGGGCTGCTCAATAACACTCATTTGGATTTGAACCGTTGAGGCATCCAAGAGTGTGCTTATAGAACTCCTGTGGAAAGAAAGGCTCGAAAAAAACAGGAGGAGACCATCTCTAGGTAGGAATTTAGGCAAGTATCACCATGTGGTGTGAATAGATATAGATGAACACTACATGTGGAAGGTATCTGAATAGGTTAAGTGTCTTTCCAAGGGTAAACATGTGTGATCCCTTTTTTCTCTTCCAGCTGCTGTATGAGTGGAGGATGTTTCAAGCTTCTGAGAGGTTTGGAATACCTTTCGCTTTGTAATTGTGCATAAAAACATTATGGTAAAAGAATGCTAATCTTGCTCTCGAAAGCATGTAATATTGTAATTTAAAGACTGCCTCACACTGCAGATGCAAGAAGCAGGCAGAGAAATTGCGTACCGACAGCCTTACTTGGCACTTGGTGATTGTTCTTTGCTTTTCTTCAAACTTCATGTTCTTTTGACATGGCTTTTTTGTTGTTGTTGTTAACGTGGATGTAATAAGATTATGAAACAAATGTAAGGCTGATTAAAAGAGTTTAGAACTTCCAGATGAAAGATCAAACAATCAAGCCTCAATATTTTTCATATTGTAATTTGCAGTGAAAGTGTCTAATGGAAAGCTCAGACATAATAAAGGTTTTGCTACGTTTAGGGTTGGATAATTAGTGGGTGGTGCTCCAATTCTACACAGTGCTACAAGTAAGGAATCAGATACTTTGAAAAAGAGTCAGTAAATAACAGGTAGTCTTAGGTCACTGAAACCTGGGCAGCTCTTCAGGAAAAGTGCTCTGCAGGGGTGGGTGGCAGTCATCGTGACGTTGGCTTGGTGCAGCTGCAGGAGGGAGTTGTGTTACCAGTTCACACCATGGCATGTGTTCAAGATTTTTCTTTAGATTTAAAAAAAAAAATAATAATAAGTATGTGGTATTTAATTTTCCACTGTTTCACCATGATGGGCTCAAACTAGCTCTATATCGGTAGTGATGAGTGACAAATATTTCTGTCATGTTTAAAAATATTTACTGATAAATGGGTAGATGGAAATAAGTGGTTATTAGAATAAGGATGAAAAGCTTCTGGAGGAATCCTGATCCCACAGAGGATAATGCCAGGACTTGTTTTGGTATCACTGGGGCACAGATTTTATCCGGGAAATACATACAGTATTGGCATTGGCATAACTACTCCAGTTTTGTGATAAGATCTGGAAGAAAAATTTGCTTTTCTCTTTCATGCGCGATATTTTAGTTAAAACAATGGCATCATTCTAAAAATAGAGGTGTGAAAGCAGGGGTAATTCTGGCAGTATGTCAAGGTAAGAGATCTTTAAAATGATGTCAGCAACTCAAAATGTAAAAGATGAACCAAAAAGTCCTCTTAATCAGAAGAGTAACAAAGAAAGAGTAGCAAAAAGTAAAAATAATCAAGGGAGTAACATTTTAGATTAGCCTAGAGTGATTCGAGCATCAGTTTGAATCAGTTCTTGGAATGAAACTTTCATTTCTTTCTCAGGGTTGGATTTGCCAACGTAGCTCCTCTTTGATGCATTTCATCATGAATCTAGAGGGATAGGCAGGCAGCATATTATTCATCAGCAGCATTTTGAGAAATGTACAGCACCATATTGATATCTCTGCAGGGCTTGTGCTGACTGAATAATTGAAGATGGATTTAAAATATTAGTGTGGAATAGTCGGATAAATTTTTTAAAATCTCACAAGGTAACTGATGCTTTTATTGCACACCACATTTCATAGCTTATTAAAACAGTCTCTGTCAGGACATAGTAGACAAGAACAAGTTGGCTTTAATAAAAGTAAGGATAATTTATAAGGGTCTGATGGGGAAAATGTGTTGGTTCCAATTGCAGTTCTGTCTCCAATCCCAGAACTAATATTTAAGGCTTGTGTCGAAGCAATCACAATATTGAAATGAATGGAGCTTTGCCATTGTTTGAGTTATTGTAGGATATCACCACGTTTTTTTATCATCAAATGCTGACGTGCCAGTTGTGCCTGCGTGCACAGTCCCCAGCTGTGATCGTGGTAGGTGCACGTGCATGCCCTCATCATTTGTCAGTTAGCACTTGATTGAGAAGGATAGATTAAAACTCACCCCTCTGTTTCAGTTTTCATGTAAATTCACATCTGGGATAAAGGTGGAAGAAATAGTGTCTGGAGGAATAGTGTCTCACTGGGAAGTACAGGGAGCTGGAAAGTCTTATAGGAGGGCTGCTCCTACTTTATGATGTTGGCTCATGCTGTCAGAGGCAGATGTTGGTGGGATGGCAGCAGAGGTGGAACCTTCCCACCCATCTCCCGTTCCATGTTGTTGCCGTGGGACAGATGGCAGCAGAGGGGCACTCTGACCCAATGGGGTCTGACATGGGAGTGCGGATGGAGCAAAGGGGTGGCACTGAATTCCTCCATGCACAAAATATGGCACCCACTGACATTCATTGACACTTGCTGAATGTTTATGGAGAACAACCAGTGGCTGTGAGGGGTGGTGGTGCGTTTCAGTATCAGTGACAGCAGCAGTGGTCACCTCCATTGGTGAGTGTGGCCTGCAGTTCATCACTGATGAAAATGCACAGCTAATGGTGGTGACTGTGTTGAAAAATAGTGTCTTGTAGCTGGGAATTTGCTCTAACAAGTAGTGTTATTGTGCTCGCTGTATCTGTTGTGGTTTCCATGGAAATAAACACGAGGCATTACCTTTGGAGTGTCCTATGTAGCAAGGCTGTTGTGCAGTCAGCATTTATCTGCTTTGAGCCTCTGGCTTCTTGCATGCACGTCTCTATCACCACTGATGTCAATTCATGCAGAGCTGTCCTCCTATCCAGCTTTCCCGTAAGTTTTGTGCAGGCGGAATGGATTTCCCAGAGGGTTGTGTTATGGAGCGTGTAGGCCCAAATTCTGGTAACAGTCCCTGGGAGGTGGGCTGGGTGTGTTCACTTGGGTTGTGTGTTAACTTGGGAGCACAAAGAGCCTATGTATGCAGGCAGCTTCTCACGGGCTGTGTTTGCATGGCGTTGGTCATCTTGCCAAGGCTGCACACCCTTGCTGTTGCTGCAGGTGGAGCTCACAGCGCCGGCAGCTTTCTGAGGATGGCGGTGAGTGTATGGCCTTGGGTGAGTATGGCACAAGGTTAAAACTTCATGAATATCAGGTAATTCTAGGAGCATTTCGAGAGAGAAAAAGAGTTCCTTTTGCTATTCATGAAGGCCTGCGTTGGTAGATGTTCTCTTGTCTGAAAAAAGAAATGTTTCTTAGAAAGCAACTTCTTGCTGCCGCACTAACAAGGCTTGATTTTTAGACCACTCAGCAACCAAACCACTGTGCAAAACACCATCACTTTAACAGAGCTGAGCTCGTCCAGTGCTGTGTGAACCCGTGGAAACCCAGCTGTGATCCAGCTTTGGTTAATGGTAGGTGTAGCCTCACAATGGAGCTGTAAGGCCTCGTGGTTCAACCACAGCCTGTGCTGACTTTGTCCGTGAGCATACAGTTGTTAACAGTACTTTTCAGTGTCCAGTGGGTCCATATATGTAGTCTTTATGCCTTTGTTTTCAACTTTTGGCTCATGAAACTTGCTAGGAGAGAAGCATACAGTCAGCGATGTGCTGCTTAGGCGATTTGGATGGAATTCAGCTCAACTCAGCAGAGGTGTGGAAGATGAAGAACTGTGTACTTTGTCATTACTGTGTATGCAGATGCCAGATTGTAGAATCTCTACAGGTAATTGTGAGATTGCTATAAAGACATCACATTTGCCTGCAGAGATTTCCCAGTCTGCGACTTAGATCCAGGGTGAAGAAGGGAAAGAAATACTTTCTTTCTACTTGTCCATGTCAGAGTTTAAACTGAATTTTGAACAAGTTATTGAAGAAGGTTCTGTTGTTGAAACACCTGGTGGAACTTCTTAGAAGTTTTCAGGAAGACTAGATGACTGTGCTGATAATAATTGAATTGTTTGGTTCTGACATACTTTACATTCACAGTTTGTGTGGATCCCTGTCTTCCAAAGGCTGCACTGTGAGTGTCTCACAATCTCCTTGGACTTAATCTGGCCAAAGCTGAGAACATTGCCTTTCCTCTACATGTCTGTGAACAAGAACTTCTCCTTGCCCCTCACTCTGCTACTCCTTTTGGTCTCTTCTAGAGCAACTTTAAGATTCCCTTTCCTTCTCAACGTCTGTTTTGCTTGTTATCAAACGGCGGTGGTTTCTTTTTTGTAAATTTTTCTCTCTTTCCTCTTTTTGTCCCATTGTTGGCGTTGGGAAAGGAAGGAGAGAAAAGGAAAAGGAGGAAGGAGAGTCTCCAGTCATCACCACCCCTTGACTGCTGCAGCCACCTGGAGGTTGTTTGGTGCTGACCTTCTCCCCCCTTCAGCCAACATAATTCTCGCCTGTTTTGTGACTCTCCCACTTGCTATGTCTTGTGCATTTTTAGATTTAAGTTGTGCATCCTTTGAGGCATACGTTATGAATAGACTTGTACTGTGTGAAATACAAAGAATGAGAGCACATTAACAGTGGACTTTCTACTTTCTAACATTTTTGCAAGTCCAAAGACTAAGAACAAAAAATAAATAAAAAAAAAAAGACAAGAAATGGGATTTGAAGGTTTAGCGGAACGACAGCAACATATTTAGCTTTGCTTGTGAAATTACAGAATTTCCACCTCCATGGGTAGTTGATTCTGAGAGTTCCAACACGCTGCAACCTGTGTGGGTGTGCATGTGTGGATGATGTGAAGATTCGATACAGCTCCAGCTCCAGGTTTGGTCCTTGGATTAATACAGTGGAGTGATTAAGAACAAGCTAAGCTAGGAACTGTGGGGAGAAAAAGCACGCTGAAAAATTAGAAGGATGAAAAAATGTAAGCTATTTTAAGACTCTTTTTGTGAGCAGCAAAGGAGGCAATGAAAGCCTCAGATTATTACACTTTGAATAATTTCCTCAGTTCTGGTGCAGAGCTTTCATTTTACAAGATTTGTTTTTGCCAGTGCTAAGTGATCCAAAGAACTGAAGGGATGAGAAGCAGATCTTCATTCTCGTTTGCAGTGAAAAGTCTTTAATGTGCTTTATAGGGGGACCAAAGAGCACTATTTCCTTTCGTTGTTTGGAAGTGAAAGGATGTCTTGTCCCAAATTCTTGAAAAATTCATGCAAAAAAGTCTCCATAAGGTGTGACTCACAGTGACTGCTTTTGCAGTGTAAACAAATGAGAAACAGCTTGTGTCCTTGCTAAGCAGATTACCAGGAGAGGTTGCAGAGGTCCTTTCTAAAGAACAACTCATTCTTGTACTTTGTTGTAATGCTAGCAGAGCCCTAGCAAAGTGGAAATGAACACACAGAGCCACATTTTCCCCCTGCCTCACCCTTCAGTGTTGGAGAAATCTGCTTGTGTTTTGTTTAGAAGAAATGAAAGAGAGAGGATGGAATATCTCAGTTTCAGTGCAGCCTTCGTGTTGTGAGCACAGCATCACCTCACTGCAACTCCCAGTGTAGCCAGCCATCAGCTTTGTGGAGTGAGTGGGTTAATGCAGAAGAGAGGAGGACTCACAGACAGCAGAGTGAGGTCTGGGTTGTGTTGCTGTTACTGAGAGCTCTGCGCTGGCTGCCCGAGGTCTAAAGCAAGCAAAAGGGCAAAACCCAACTGACAAAACCTGCAAAACCATCCTGAAATTATTCAATCTCTTCTGCAGGCTAACCAGCACAGTCAGCCAAATTCCTTCTCAAAGGGAGATGAAAATTTCAACCGTGTTTCAAGACAATGCATGTAACTGTGGTACATCCCTGTTGTATGGGAGAGCAATCTGATGCTGCACGAGCAAGTGTCCCTTTGATGCAAGGAAGAGAAAAGGGCTCTGCATGCTGATTCACTTGTAAGCATCGTCCTCAGGCTCTGGGACTTTCTGATGCTCCAGTTAATTAATAATTTCAGTACTTGCCGTCTAGGGATTTAAAGTTATTGGATGAGAAGTGTCGTTATCCTAAAAACGAAAAGACGATGGGTTTGTCTGCGCGTCATGCCGAGTCACTGTTGAGGGTTGGTGCTAGCATCTTTCCTACTCTTGTACTTTGGGTCGTGTTGCAAAATGCCTGCTCTTCTGTGCTTTTGCTCAGCTGTGCCTCTGGTGCTGAGGAGAATAGAAACTTGCACAGGGCTTAGCTCGTGCTGACTGTTATTTCCCGATGATCTACAACAATGGTTATTCGGTAACAGCTGGGCCATGTCTTCTTTAGACAAAGCCACCGTGGGGCTGCAACCTCCCAGTGCTGAAGCATAACCGTTGCCCTGGTAACGGTTAACTAGCACGTGTTTTATTGTTTCAGCCTGCTTTCCTGGGGTATTTGCAGGTGGCAGAAGATGCTTTCCTAAAGAGGGGTCATAACCTCATGAACTTTCAGATGTCGCAACAAATTGGGGGACAAAAACATTTTTTTTCTTTCAAATGGATTAAGTAAATCTTATTATATAGCCTTTACGAGACAGATGTAACTCACAGTTTGATTTTTAGCATTATATCCAGATGCTGATACAAGCATTTCTGCTGTCGTGGTTTTTTTTTTCAGAATGTGAATTAAGATCATATTACAATAAGAAGATTTCAAATGAACGCAGTGGGAGCATGCAGACAGCAGAATTACTGCGACTTGCTTTTGTCTCGGGTTTACTTTAGCTGTTGTTTATTTGCTTGTATGGATTTCTTTTGAATCTGATATTTCAGTGATTTATCTTAAAATTGCTCTTGGGTCTGCCAGAAATCTCAGGTTGGTCTCAGAGATCTCAGGATAAATATCTGTGAGTCTGTTAATGATGGAGATGATGGAAAAAACCCCTGGCTCAGTGCTTCATGTTGGGCATTCAAGAAGTGCACTTAGGATGCATGTGTACATGCAGAGTGTGCTGTGCATTTGTGTGTGTATCAGTGGGCAGGGAAGCAGAATTTTGTAAATAGGAATTATACCCTCATTTTTTCCTATACCAAAATTAAATATGCCTTTAAAATGTGCTTACTGCATTCATCCAAAAAAAATGTTCTGCGGTACGCAGCGATGTTTCGTGTTACAAAGCTGTTTGCTAAGAGGAGAGAGGCCCAGGACAAAAGAACAACAAGAAGCAACATGTGACATAGAATAAAAATGTGGTCAGATTTTAATACGTTCAGCAAAATCCATTCATAGCCTGGTGGGATGAAGAGAGAGAGCTCCCTCTCCTGTCTGCTCTATAACATTTATAGAAGCTGTTGGCGTGTTTACTTCGGTGAAGGTATAAATAAAAATGATGTTTCAGTGACATTCTGTGGTGCTCTTAATGAAAGCTCTGCAGAGCGAGGGGTGGCCCTGACGGAGTGAAAAGAGCTCTCAGCCCCGTGGGCAAGCTCCCACCCTCTGGATCATGGTTAATAATTCATCTGTTGTTCTGTTTTTTGGTATCTGGAGAACTAGGGGAGCATTCAGGGCCTTCATTCATTTATTTAGTGTCATGGTTTGTAGATGGTTTTGTTGAAGCTGCCGGGCGGTAGGTGCCCCTAGGCCAGCCCTTGGTGGCAGCACGTGGCTGCCCGTGCGTGCAGCTCTGCCCTGGGTGGACGTGGAAGAAGAGGGAGGGAAGTTCTGCTGCTCACTGCCCAGCGGATCCCAAAGGCTGGGACAGGTCCTTAGGGGTGAAGGGCCGGGTCATGTAGCAGAAGAAAGTGAAGACGTTGTTAATACCTTGCTGAAAGCAGTGCAGCCTTCACTGAAATGCGAGTGTGAGTAGGGCTCTACATTTTCTAGCACCGGTGGTGTTTGTGGCTCTTTATTAAAATGTGGATTTGTCAGTCTGTGATGGGTGTTTTCAGAGAAATTTGGGCATTCATTTATAGATAGAGTATTCTGTGCCACTTGACTGCTTGCTCCTGTTTATGTATAGGCTTAATCCAGCTTCCCTCCCCTATCTGTCATAGAATCATACTCTTAGGATGGTTGGGTTGGAAGGGACCTCAAAGCCCATCCAGTTTCAACCCCCTGCCATGGGCTGGTTGCCCCCTCCAGCCCAGACTGCCCAGGGCCCATCCAGCCTGGCCTTGGGCACCTCCAGGGATGGGGCACCCACAGCTCTGGGCAGCCTGTCCATGAAGTCTCTTTGCTTGTCCTCTCTGTTCCACGTTGCCTCTTGGCTACCAACACTCATTTGGCTTTGGGTTGCTCAGTCCTTTTGGTGGACGTCTCATGCCAGCGAGAATCACTCATTACTAGCTCGTGTGTATGTCCATGGGACTAAACTCAGGTAAATCTGGTGAGCAACCAAAGGATCGTGGACAGCACAATAATTTTTTCTACGTTCCTCTTACGAAGTGAAAAATAAGATGGTCCTGGCAGGCCTGAGGAGCAGAATTCCACTCTTTTCCTGGCTCCTCATGCTCTGGCAAAGTCCCTCTGCAGGACCTGCCCTGGGATGGGCACAGGGCAGGGGATGGCTCCTGGCTCAGGGCTGCTTGTGCCCAGCAGAGCACCATGGCACAGCCCCAGGGAGTCCCGCTGAGCCCAGGGCACAGGGGGGGGTGGCCTCTTCCCTGAGCTGTAGGTCCTTGGGTTTGTGCTGAGTGAGGGGATGGGAACCACTGCTTCTGCTAGGATACATTTGTGCCCTGTAGTGATGGCTGAGAAAACAGCTCATTTTTGTGTGTGTCTCAGAAATACATTGCATGAGGGCTTCCTTCACTCGAGCTCATGGCAGAATTACATGAAAGCTAAAGAGAATCCATGTTTTGGGCAGATAATGTTTCTTCTCACGGTCTCTACATAATTTGTTGGACATTTGAATTGGGGAATGGAATCTGAGGCAGAGTGAAAAGCAACAGGTTGTACACTCAGCATAGGCATAGAATCATGGAATGGCCTGGGCTGGAAGAGACCCCAAGGACCATCAGGTTCCAACCCCCCTGCCACAGGCAGGGCCACCAACCTCCAGACCTGGTGCTAGATCAGGCTGCCCAGGGCCCATCCAACCTGGCCTTGAGCACCTCCAGGGACGAGGTGTCCACAACCTCTCCCTTTTTTGAGAAGGGCTGCTTAAATAAAGTAGCACTTAAATAAACTAACCACATTTCAGGGCAGAATTTTTAACTTAGAGTGAAGACTAAAAGAATGAAAGAAGTATCCTCAGTGCTCATTGCCTTACTCGGAGCAAGTTTTTGGTACAGAAAACGGGTAGAAGCAGTCAGAAGCACAGACTGCCTCTACCAAGTGCCCTGAGCTCTCTTCTCCAGGAACATCAGGTTGGTTTTAGCTCAAACTTAAGATCAATGTGATATTAATTAATAAGTCATTATAATGAGAGAATTTTTGACCACAGGCTTGTATTTTCTGGCAGCAGAGTAACCAGCATGGCCAACCCGCGTGCGGCCGTGGTGCTCGGCGTGCCGGCACTGCCGGGAGCAGTCCCTCCTCCTTGCCCATCCAGCACCAAACTGCCTGTGAGTCTTCATAAAGCAGCCTTGAATCCAGATGTAGCAATGAATCCACACTGAATTAATTACGTTCTGTAAACTCACTGCACTCGTTTCATTTTTCACAGTCCCAAATAAAAAGCAAACAAGGCAATGACAGAGGCTGGAGTGTTGGCAACAAAAAGGCTGCGTTTTGCTGTGCAATTACTTTCTCATTAATTCTAACTCTTGAGGAGCAGCTGCTAGCTGTTGGTACCAGTTTACTTTATGACTAAAACAATGTTCTTGTTTAACAAATTCATTGGCATTATTTTGGGGAGGAAAAAGAATAATTACAGTGCTAAAGCAGCAATTAATAGCAGCGCCTGTCCCATATTTGCAGCAATGCTACGTTTACCAGCCAGCCCGCCCGGCCCCAAAGTGAAGAGTGCAGACTTACCAGCAAACAGGGGCACACGCTGTTAACCTTTTACTTGCACTTCTCCAGACTTCAGGACTGCTTTCAGCTCTGCCCACTGTCATTTGTAGTCACTTTAGATGCTTCTATGCTGCGATATACGCTGACTGACGTGAGCTTGGGAATGCCTTGGAAAGAAAAGCCTGGTAAGTGCTGCCCTGTGCTCAGACCCTTCTGCTTTGCTCACGTTTTGCCACAGTGCTAAAGCAATCCTCAGGCCGGGGTGAGAATCTATGAGAGGATGAACTGGGAGAGAAGGAGGAGGAAGGAGAGTTCTGCCCTCGCTCCCCGAGGTCCCGCAGCCCTGTGTCGGGCCGTGCCGCCGGCTGCTCCCAGCAGGGCAGCTTCCCCTGGCTCCTTAAATAGCAAGCATGCATCTGCTCCTCAGAAGTTTCGGAAGCATCAGAGAGATAGCTGAGAATTACATGTAAAACACAAGTTTTCTATAGGAAACAGCCTGGCAGTCCACACTTTGTTATTCACTTGATAAGCAGAGTCTTTTTGACAGTCCTAACCTTCTAAACTATAGGTCCTGCTGAGCCCAGCGTGAGTCAAACGCTGAGTACCATCTGTCAGAGTTTTGCTGTTTTTTTTTTTTCTCTCTCCTCTTTTACTACAATCTGCTGAGAGGGGTGCAGAATAGAAGTTGCTTTTCCACACTTAAATGAGAAAGTAGAGAAACTCAATAAGGGGCCTTAAAGAAATCCTGCTGTTCCCAAATAGCTCTGTAGATGCTGGGCAGGAGAACTGATTTTTTCGTGTTCTCTAAGATTTTAAAAAGAAGTATATAACATGCCTCGGGAAGTGGGAAAGAATTTGAAACCCAAAGCTGAAAAGATGCTGCTGAACGACCAAGTTACATGAACAAGTTTGGAGGAGATGCACAGCTCGGAGGTTTCAGCTGCTTACCCGAAGAAACACTCTTAAAGGATATTCCAAATTTGTCACTGATGGACATTTAATAAGAGGAGCTGGCTGAGAAGAAATGGCCCCCTGCTGCATTATAAAAGAATTACCAAAGGGACGTTTTTATGTCTCATTAGTTTATATTCAGCCCTAAATTGGCACCTGCTCTGAATTCGGTCAAAGTTTGCCGTAACTTTGGAGACCCAAATGAGTGTTTCTTTCACATGTTAGTAACAATTCATCAGAACAGAGGGGTCTGCAGGTTGTAACACACACACGTGCACTCGTGGAGATCAGAATACAACACAAGAAATGTCCTGGCTTATCAGTGCTGAGGTGTTTGCCCAGCTGCCCACTTGGGCCAGTGGGGCTCGGAATGGACCAGAGTGGGTCTGGTCATGCATGGATTTTTCTGCAAAGTCTGAATTTTAGAAGGCAGCAACTCTTGCATGTCTTGAACCATGTGCCTGGATTTTCTTTTACAATATTATATTGTTCCACCTCTACTGTCTAGCATCACATTGTTTCAGCTTGTGTTTATTTTATTCTACGCAGCTTACTGTGGCACAGACCAAGAGCTCTAACACAGGTTTATTGTCCCTGTGGTGTTTCTTTAGCCACAGCCATTCTACATTGTCATTTTAAAAGGTCAGCGGTGCAATTTTAATGAGCATTTGATTCTGGCCAGTTTTATATTCATGCAATTTTGCTTAATATGTTGGCAAGCGCGCTGGCTGGTGGATCAGAAAGATTCAGTCCTCAGGTGCTCACTGTGTCTCATCTTGTGATGAAAGCCATTAACATGCATCGTGGGGACTGGGGCAGGTAGTCTGCACTGGGAGGTTACATGAATACACAGCTTTAAGAGCATGTGCACAGGCAATTGCACCTGTAGGTGCTGTTGGCTTTGGATACCAGCTGTTCCATTTGATTTGAGCAACGGCACAGGGGATGCCACGGCTTGCCTAATGTTAGGAGGCTGTCTGGGGTGTATAGCAAATACGTATTTTTGGAGGTTCGCTAGGACACTTGCAATAACCTGCCTGGCACAGAGTTGTGGGGGTGCAGGAGGACAAGGCAGAGCTGAATGCTTTTGTCCATGGTGTTGGTGAGCACAGAGTGCTGTCACGCTCTTCCCAAGAGGCCAAGGGGACAGGACACACGGAACGCAGAAAGGAGAGGAGCCAGAGAGAACACAGTGCGGACAGTCAGCGATGTGCTGCCACCAATAGCCATGCAAAGCTGATGTTCTCAATTAAATATGCTGTCGTTATATCACTGTTAATCAGTATAAAGTGTGTGTAAAGTGTGTGCTTTCCCGTTGTGTTACACTGCTCCCTGAGCAGGCAGTGCTGTGGCTGCAGCACAACCGTGTGGCTGCTTGTTCTCTTCAGCCGCGTGCCGAGCAGCCTTGCATTTATATATTTCGTTTTGCCATGTCTCCATTCAATGCACTGCATGCTGGATTTTGTATCTGATCACAGAAGCGCTTTGGGCCATGTCTCTTCCAGCCTTGCTGGCTGTCCGACTGCGTAGGGGTAGAACCTCTGCTAAGCATGTGATCCGCTCCCAAAGCTGTGCTGTGGGCGAGCAGCAGAGCCCTGCAGGTAGGCTGCCATTCAGAGCTGGGGAGCAGAACCACGGCTCTCCCTCCCCAGCACCTGCTCCGTGCCCGCTCCTGCTGCTTTGTGCTGCTTGGAGGGCTGCTGGGGTCCCGCGGGGGTTGCTAATGGAACAGGAGGAGCTGGGGGGCACAGGACGTGCGCCGTCATCTCAGAATGAACACAGTTACGGGGTCAAATCACATTCGTTTGATGTAATTAAGAAAACTGCATGAGGATTAGTTGCACTTCAGGCTGCATTTGTGGCGAGGAGAGCTTTTCTAGTTAAGCTGCTGTGCTCCGGGACTATCACATCATTCAATTTGTTAAAATTTGTGTTAGTATTTTGAGGTGTTAAAACCAATATAGCAGCCAGTCTGGCCTCTCGAGTACTTTTGTGTATTTAGTAGAAGGGATTTGCTTTAATAAACTCCCATTCATGCTCCATCAACATTACCAGCAGGCAGGTAAGACGTGCTGTTAGTTTTTCCTTCTGGGCAGACGAAGGAGACTTAAATTGAAAGCAGTGATGTAAACCAGTGGCTTGTGTTGGTGGAAAGGCTGTCGTACAAAACACATGATTTCATCCTGTATCTCAGGTGATACAAGTAATATTGCACCTTAAGCATCGGTGGGCTGATGTGATTATAAAAACAGCTTGTTACATCTTTTTTTACAGGAGAAAACTTTCTGTGCTGCTGCTGACATCTTACAGATGTACTGGCCCCAACGATGGGCCTGGTACAGTCCTTTCTGGTTTCACAGAGTGAGCTACCCCTAAAGAGGTTGCAAAGAGAAGGGTGCTGTGCGTGTTTTTGTGGAAGTGTGGGCTACGGGGAGACTGTGGTCACAGCGAGACAAAGCAAAGAGCAGCAGGGAAGTGGTACTGCTTCACAGAGGTACGCGGACGGTTACAGCGTGTCGAAGCACCTCCTTTGTATGCTTTTGATGTCATCTTGTCAAATAATCAAAACTAGAAGTGAGACATATGGAATGGAACTGTTAACGACAGCTAACCGGAGCTCAGCTGTAGGTAGGGCTTTGGGGTAGCCCTGCAGGCTCTCATCATAATGGACTCTTCCTTCGATAGTGACCTGTTCTTAAATTGCTTTCCCTTTTTGCTTTTCCCATGATCTTTAAGGTCCCTTCCAATCTAAGCTGTTCTATGATTCTATGGCTTGAGGAACCCTAAAAAAGTCTTTCTTTCTTTGTAGAGCATGATCTTCGTGCTAGCCAGAAATCCATGGACGGCAACATGGGTGTCTTTACAATCACAGCAACAAAAGAGCAGAGGTAATTTTGGGCTTCACATTCTCCTCTCCCTGGGGGCACAGAAGGCAGCGAAGCATGCCTGGCATTTTGCACTGGAGGGGAGCACTGCTGGGAAGCTCCCGTGCCCTGCTAGCCCCCAGGCTGCCAGCGTTGAGTCCTTTCCTTTCTTAGGTGTCGTGGACAAAGGAAGGCCCACGCCTGGTCGCTGTGTGTTGTGTTTCCCTGAAGGACGGTGCAGTTTGTCACACAGATTCCAATAGGTGCCAGTGTATAGCTTGGCATCAATCATTTTTTTCTACCTTCAGAAAGAAGGTGGTGTAGGAGACGATGGCAGTGGAATAAAAGTGGATCAAGGAGGCTTCCAGGCACCTGAGTCGGGGAGGAATGGGGCTGGAAGTCACCAGAATGCTTGCAGAAATTCTTAGAAGCCCTGAGGAGCTGCTGAAGGGTGAGATGTCATTTCACGTCCCTGTGTGCTCTCCATGTGTCCTCTGAGGATGCCAGCTGATTTCATGAGAGATAACGCTTTCCCATCAGCTGAATTATTTTCCTGTTTTCTCCTTTGCCATATTGGACAGGCCCATTTAGTGATGATTATTTATTACTGTTATATTTGTGCTGCAGAACTCTGGTAGGCTGCTCTTTAAATACTCCAGGAAAAGCAAATCTCACCTGAGTCGTGTCCCATAGCCATTACTTGTAGTGGCAGAACTGCCACTGAGTGAGGGAGCCCTGGGGCCCCGGGCTGTATGTAGCAGGGATGCCTTTAGAAGACACAAAGTGGCAATAGCTTTTTTTTGTGAAAATACAGTAATATGCCTTCCACTTTTTAACGCTAAAATCACACCTCAGAGTTGACTTGGAACCTGATTGAATCAATTAAATATAAAACCAAAGCCTTTTAGGTTGCAGTCTGCATGAGTCCTAACAGATATTCCTGAAGTGCACTAGAAAAAGAGCTGATCTCCATTTGTAGAATCGTTTAATGAGCAGCCAACAGAACCTTAACATTTGCTGTCAGAGGAAAATATGTTTTCATGGCATTTATAAGGCTCACAAAGCCGGTATTTGCCCTCTAATGTATTTCTGCGTTGCATGTATCAGTTCAGCATGCTTTATGGGGTGGTGTGCTTTCTCCACGTTCTTGATGTCAGATGACATAAGAATGTTGTTAGAGGTACGGGGTAATTAAATTTACATATGAATTTATTCAGCTTTCAGTCGGATGCAAATGACAAGCATCCAATTTGGCACAAGTACAATTACTGACCTTTCAAATCTTCATTGGGCTTCACGTGTCCAGTGGGATCAATATAGGCATTGCTGCCTGTGTTTTATACCACTAACTCCTGCTTTGCTTTTTGTTTGAGTTCCGCAGGCTTCTGCCTTCCCACGGACGCTGGTAGATATTTTTCACTGGTATCAGGAGCTACTGATTCCTGATAGACTTTTACATTTTTTCATCTTTAGGTCCATGAGTTGCATGGTCCTATTTGAAAGAAGTCTGTCTTTTACTCCAGGACAGCCTTAATTAAATAATGGTGAGATAATTTTCTTTGCAAGTGACTGTTAATTGTATAATCTGTCTGGAAGGATCTGAAAAAGTAGAACAGTTTTTTGGAAGAGAAATCTTCAGGTGGTTTCCTTCCAACAGCCTCAGATTCTCTTCAACATTTTCCCAAGAATAAAGTGAAAATAGGAGCACGTTCTACCTCCCTGGTAAATAAGAGCCAGTTTCTGGACCACAGTCCTTCAATAAACAGTTCCAAGTGACATATTTGGCATTTATCTGCTCCCTCTTGGATTTTTATGAATAAGATGGAAAGGAAATTTTAACAGTTTGAAAAAACTATCAGTCATCTCATCTCGAGGTAATCATGAACTGGGACGAGTGGAGTTTTCACAGCAAAATCTGTTTCGTGTGACTGTTACTGTCACCCACCTAATATCGTATTGAATGGAGTAGGGTAGGGAAAACAGAGAGCATCTTCTCCAGGATTCTGTAAGTCTCTCCTTCGTACCCAGTATTTTCACCTGATGATGCTCTGATCCAAACTTTCCAATTTCAATTTGTCTAAAAATCAACGATATGTTTTCAATCCCAAGCTTGCATTTTGATGGCAGTGATCAGGATGTGACAGAAAGGCGTGAGTTTCCCCGTGAAAGGAGGACTCGTTCCTAAGAGGCTGTTTCCAGCAGGCAGAAATGCTGAGCATCATCTACTGCAGAAAGATCAGAAAGAATCTGCCTCCTCTCAGGTGAGCACATGTCTGGCAAGGATGCTAAGTTCTGTGCCTGACCTTCCGCAAACACTGATGTGTCCTGTGGGGCAGATTTTAGGCTGATACACATTGTCCTAATTCCGTAACAACAGCACAGACCGCCTGAACATCACGCCAGCACACTCATTTTTTGTCTAATGTAGTGATTTCTTAAAATTAGCTTAAAGAAAGCAGTATGTTATCAACAGGCACTGTCTAATAAAAGCCCAGCATTAAGATTAAGGTTGAAAGGAGAAAGTCTGGAAAGAGAGAAAGAGAAAGCACCTGCCCTATCCAGCAGTTGACTCCCACGTTAGATTAGAAATAGTAGGAAGATCGTGCTCTTACCTGTCTTCTATAAACCCATTGTTTTTCCTGGTGTTTACAGAGCTAAATCCTTTCATCTTTTTTTTTTTTTCTCCATTTCAGTAACTTCTGATGCCCAGTTTTACTCCTGTGGACGTGTGGGTGCTACTTTGCTGTTAGCAGCCCAGTTACCTGCTGGAACACATGATGTGCCGGAGCAAAATAATAGGAGCAAGTTATTCACACTTCAAGGTTGACCCGCCCTTTATCCCAGAATTCATTCTGTGTCTTCTTATTGATCTGACTCATGCAGCTTTTTGTCACCTGGGAATTAACTATTCAATGTTTTATTTGACCATTTATCTCTTTAGCAAAATTGTTGCAATCTGTTGACCTTTTAGAATGTTTATGACAAGGTGTTTGCAGTTAATTGCGCTCGTAAAAGACTAAAGCCCAGATCAGGTCTGATACGTGCTAAGAGCTAACCAAGACTTCCCTACAGAAACATACTGAGGTATAATGTGATCATTTAATGTATTTGCAGTATAATTAGAAGAAACAAAGATTTCCAATACCAGGGGAACTGTTACTAGGGAGAGCAACTCTCGTCCGAGGACGACAAAATATCACCACCGTATTCTGCGTTCCTGCTTTATTGTGGGGGAGGCACCAACTAAGGGTAGGAGTTATCTGCAGATACAACTGTTGATGAAAACTGCAGTTGATAAGTAGCTGCATGTGTGTTTTCTGCAGCTTGGTCCTGCTGCCTGCCGGGGGAAAACCCAACATGGGACAGAAGTGCAGCCAGTGGCACAGCAGCGTGAAGGTTCCTGGTGCTGGACAATAAGCTCACTCCCTGGTACTGTGACAATAAGGCCAGCCACTCGACAATCCTTGCACTTTTCTCTTATCTAGTAAAATATGTTCTGTGTGTGCTTGTGAGTGCTCAACTCTAGCAGTCTGTTTCTGCCACGCAGGTACTGCTGCTCTCATTTTGTTAGTGTAAAATGCAGCTCTGTGGCTTCTCCAGCTGTGTATTTCCCACAGCTACCCGAGCACATGTCCCTGTGCTTTCCTGTAATTTCCAAGGTCTGCCTTTAAATGATAAGGCCTGAGGTGCTTGGCTTATTCACATCTGCTGCTTTGCTGGAGGTCAATCAAACAGTTCTTCATTCAAGAAGTAATGGGGTCTTACAAAGGAAAACAATTATTTCACTTGAAATCTATTGATCTGGTTTCTGTGGTTCATGTGGTGTTTTGGGTGCAGAACAGTTGCTTGAAACAATTTGAGATCAATTCAAGTGTAACCGAATCGATAGAAAACCATAACTGAAATGCACTACTCTTGTTTTTCATAAGGATGTATTTTTTGCTTCCAATAGTAATATGAGAGTACGAAGGGTGATCAGAACGAAAGGGCAGGATTAGAGGCCCTTGTGTATTGGTGAGCAATGCTACTTCTAGGATCAAATTTCAGTCTGAAGGAAAGCTGAGACGTGAATAGTGTTAGGAAAACATGGTGATTCTGTATTTTAAAAAGGTTTTTTCTGAATCTTTCCAAAGAGTTGGGTTAATTTCTTTTCCATTCTGAGTATCGAGTCATCCAGAGCTAAATTTGCCGGATTTATGGCATTATACAAAATGTTGATATTCTTAAATCATTTTTGCTGCAAGAGGGAAAAAAACCACTTTTGAATTACACGACTTTCACAATAACTGCTAGTGCTAGAAACGTGTGATTTGATAACCAGGGCTCCTTGCTGTATTGCCAGTGCAGTTTATTTTCATTTTATTCCTTTTCCCCCTTGGTCCTGTTCTGTTTTCTGTTGAGGGTTTATTCAGGCAGAAAATTTCTGACCATTCAAAAGAAGTTGGGAAACAATGGGTGAGGAAAGGCAATCGGGGTATCAGGAGATGTATTTTGACATTAACCCCTTGTGTCCTGCCAGCTTGCTAGCTGCCAGCGAAACGTGTGGAACAGGAGGAGCTTTTGTGACAGCAGTTATAAAACTTCGTGCACGTAAGCATTTAGTCCTTCTCTTAAATAATTATTCTGAAAGTCTTTCCTAAGTGCTGTTAGAAGTCTGGTGGACACTGAAAGAGGGAGCTTTGTCTTCAGCTCCTTAGAGTGTTTCTACACGTTACTTATTCTGGGAGGAAAAGAACTTCTTAGAATCTACAGATGAACTAATGCTCTGAATCCCCCATTGCTGTGTGCAAGGACAGCAACCATAAGATAGCAATGCATAGCTACCAGTGAATGAATAGTGACAGGCAAAAAGTTGAAGCCTTTCCAACCTTCTGTGAAATTCATTTTGGTTGCAAAGAAGTAGTGATTTTGCATCCTGCTAGTTTGTTTTCCTTAAAATAATTATTTGACAAATAGTTGGTGGTGGATGTGGGGAGAAATCTGCTCCATTCCGAATGCACACTACAAGAGATTTTCACAAAAGACCATTAAAATTTTAGTGCTGCTTAAGCAAGCTTCTGAATGCATAATTGCACCTGAAAAAGACATTTTGGACTGGCATAGGGCAGCAGGCTGTTCAGATCAACCTGTCATTTGCATGCAGAAATGCATTTTGTGTTCAGAAGTACAGATACCTACAGGCATGAAGTATTGCACACAGAGATGAGATTGATTTAGTGCTGTGAATCGTGGTGGTGTGAACTGCCTTAAAGTACTCAAATGCAGGGAGATGCTTCAGATGCCCTGTTACTAATTTACTAGTCATTAGGTCTTGCTTAAACTTACTGATTTCAACAAATTTTCTAATGACACTCGCTGGAAGGAAGTGTAATATAATCCTTATGTAACGCCTTTTGGATCGTCAGTATGGACTGCTGGCTTTCTGGATATGAAGAGAATTTGATGTTTTGAAAGATGTTTTCCACTGAGGTTTATCCTTAGGCCCAGGTTGCCTGACCCAGCCCACCTGCATGGCAGTGCTGTAGAAATGGCTGAGATGGGCAGCAAGTGGGATGCACGGGCAGCAGGATGGGAGGCAAAGAGGGCAGCAGAGGAAGACGGGAGGAGGAAGGCAAGAAAAATACACTGAAGCTTTAGGAAGTGCTGAAAGGCATAATTAACACAGAGACAAAAAGGCTTGGGAAAAGAGAGTGTTGGTAGACATAGGAGCAGCTCAGTATGCAGCATGGAGACTCAAGTGCTGCATAAACACCCATTTCCACTTCCCCTAGCTGTCAGGTTAATCACATTTGTGCAGTGCATATCTGAGAGTCCACTGCTGTGATGTTGGGTAGAGTAGCAAAATTAGCCTGAGCCTAGTGCTACTGCTGCTTGTCCAGACATAGAATCACAGAATCATAGAATGGTTCAGGTTGGAAGGGCCCTTAGAGATCACCTTGTTCCAACCCGTCTGCCATGGGCAAGGACACCTCCCACCAGACCAGGTTGCCCAAAGCCCCATCCAGCCTGGGTTTGAATACTTCCATCTGCCATTCTGTTGTGTCAGGACTGGCTTTGACCTCCTTGCTGTTACCTTAGTTCACCAGTGTGAGATAGCGTGGTGTCACCGGAGGGACCCTTAGCGTAATGTCTGCTGTGGAAGTGAAGCATTCATGGGAAAGGTCTCCAGGTGCTGGGTTCAAAAACAGATCGTAAGAACTGTTCAATCCATGAGGATGTAGAGACAGTCTGTTGCTTTATAGAAGGGGATTTTGGCACAGAAAGTCATTGAACCACGAATGACCGAAGACCACCCCGTGCATTTGACGTGTCGTTATCCCTTCCTGTAGACATCTGCTGTGCCCTGCTGCCACCAGGAGACAGACCAGCAGGCTGCCAGGGCAGGGCAGTCCCCAGGAGAGGCTGCAGGCACTGGGCAGTGGCCAGGGGAGGCTTCCTGCTGGGTAACCTGCAGTTAGGGGCAGGAGCTGTAAGAGTGCCCAGTCCTCTGACTACGAATGGTGGCATTTGGACTGTGCCTGGGCTGCATCTGGTGGTGCGACTCACATGAGGCAGAATGATGGTTTGAACAAAAAAAGTAGAGGCGTTGAAAAGAAGACCGCAGATCAGAAGACACAAAGTTCTTGTGCCGAAACACAGCAGATGGAATAAACTTCCAAAGCCTGGAAGAAAGAAATGTGAGAACATCTCTTTTCTTCCACTTGTCAGTTGTAAAACTGCGTCTAAGTTCTCACAGTTTCTGACCTCAGGTACAATACTTTCAGCAAAACTCTGATATTTTGTTTGTGGACAACATATAGTATTGTTGTGATGGGCAATATTGGAAAAAATACAAAGGGTGCAAGTTCCTCCCTTAGAGACTCTGCAGTCCTAAGGCATATGAAGCAGGGTGGTGGGAAAGCAGCAATGTGTTAAAGAATGCCCAGAAGAAAACCCATACAAAAATCCAGAGATTAACCCCTCTCCCCAACAAGGAGCTTAACGTTTGAATGTCTTGAGTTCATAATGTCCAGAAGTTTTACTAATTTATTTTACAGTGCAATGAAATGTACAAAGAGGTTAAAATTTTGGTTGTGGATCTTAGGGCTGGAAATCCAGAATTAAGTGCAGCATTTTTGCCACACTGGAATGAGGTGGAGGTACACAATATTTAGGACTTGTTGCTCAAATTATTGTTGCTAAAGGAAATCACCCTGTACAAGCTATTAGTGCTCCCTTTTCCAGAAGGAGCAGCTGTGTATCAACCCTGAGTCTTCAGGCTGAGCTCAAAAACGCTTCCGAAGCAGGCAGCGTTCAAGGCTCCCGTACAAGCTGTCCGGTTTTTGTCATAACAAGATGTCAGTTTGGCAGCACTGCTCACTGAGCAGCTCCAGAGATCATCTGCTGGATGTTAGTGTCTGCTGAACAACTGCTGCCATGCTGAGCAGCTGCGGACCTGGAGGCTCCAGGACTTTCGAAGAAATAACACGGTCACTCATCTCCTCCCGTGCTCACCCTCACAGTCGTACACTTCCTAATTTAATTTGCTTCTGGATGTAACTACTTCTAAATTTAGATGTAGTCTTTGTTTATCTCTTACCTTGGTGTGTTCTGCTTGTGTTACTCCACAGCTGCTGCAGAGCGGGATGGAGGCTGCCCTGGAGCTGAGAGCCATGTACCAGAGGCTGTTACGTGCCTGTTGGGTGCAGAGACCTTCAGTGGGATCTGTAAGCGTGTTGCAAACAGATCTTCCCAATTAAGACTTTTGGGAAAAAAAAATGGGGTTAATATTCAACCCAGTTTTGTTTCCTTTCACCTTTCTTCATTTCACTGACTTTCAGTTTAACTGGAAAGTTAGGATGTGCTGTCCTCAGAGCAAAATTGCTTTACTAGGAGGTGAATAATCGGAAGGAGAAATGATGCTGCTGAGTATTTCCATTTAACATACCGCGTGGAATATCACAGTTAATTGAGGTAATAGACTGCTGCAAAGACTGACTAGAAACTGTGAAAGTCGGAAGCCATAAGGAGCAGTGAATCTTCTAATTAGCTGGGATTTAAAAGCTGACAGAAAATCAAGCTGCTGAGGGACACGGTGTGGAAGAAAGCACTTGTCAGAGGTGAGCAGGTAAATGCCATGGCAGGGTACGTGGTTTTCCTCTGTGTGCTCTTCCTGGTGGTGTTCGCATCAGCACCCAAACAGCACAGAGCAGGTGGTGTCAGCCTTTTGTTTTGAGCAGCATTAATTGTGCTTTTTGAAAGCCCCTGTTCAATACACCATCCTACAAGGTTTAATATACTCATTGTATGACTAATACGATAGTAGTTTTTGTATTAAAAATATTTTATATTCTAGAAACGTATGGCCATTGAGTGCGTAGTATGGAAGGTGATCCATACTACCATCATAGGATGGCTTGGGTTGGAAGGGACCTTGATGGTCATCTAGTTCCAAGCCCCCTGCCTCAGGCAGGGTTGCCAAACACTAAATACTACAATATTATACTTACATTATATACTAAATACTAAATACACGGGATCAGGCTGCCCACAGCCCCATCCAGCCTGGCCTGACCAGGCAGCCAGCTCATTCTGGTATAAAAGGTGCATGGGTTCACTTCTGGCCCTGAGTGCATGGCCCCTTGACATTTTGGGTCCAAGCTTGGGCAAGCAGCGTAAAGCTTTGGTTTTCAGTTGTCAGAAAGCCTGTCCTACACTATCCAAAGAAGGCAGTGTTCCTAATGACGTTAATTGATTGGAGAATTTGTGACTGAAGAAAAGAAGAATTATCTTTCATAGCGGGCTGACAAAAGGGATTCAGACTGAAGGATCCCTCAGAGAACTGAAAAACACAACAGAGAGAACTGCTGGGAGAGAGCTGAAAATAGTCATGGAAATTACAAGGGCCGAGGCATCACAGAATCATAAAAAGGTTTGAGTTGGAAGGGCCCTTTGGAGGCCATCTAGCCCAACTCCCTGCAAGGAGCGGGGACACCCACAGCTCAGTCAGGGTGCTCAGGGAAATCTGTCTTTGTGCTGAGGCTGGGAACAGGCGTTGTGGGAAGAGCAAGTAAAGTGAGTAAAATGTCAGGAAGCAGTCCCCACGTTTTGGGTTTTCCAGCTGTTAGTGTCACCTGAACGCTTTGTGATTCTGGAGCTGCGTGAACACAAGCACAGAGTGATAAATGCAGGCTGTGCTTTGGAGAGGGGTGCATCTGTTGGAAGGCTGGGTGGTTTTCAGAGGTGCTGTTTTTCAGTGTCCTCTCATGAAGACAACCATGAAAAACCAAGAGAGGTTTATACAGCAAATGAACGCATACGCAGTCAATCGTCAAGGCCCTGCTGTGACTGGTCATTGCTCCTAGATGCGAAATGTATCCAAATCACCACTTAAAAATCATTTGTGACTGTGCAGATTTACTAAAAGGAAAGGCAGCCAAAATGTGTACTTTAGTTGTGGTTTTTTGCCATTTCTGTCTTTTAGATCTGTAAAGGGCTTGTAGGTATATCACATCACTCTGGTTTTTAAAGGTTCAATACCAATTGTGAAAGCCTCCATTTGGCAATATGAATGTTGCCTGAATAAAACTGGATACAATTTATCCTAAATCAGTGATGAAAATAGAAGGAATAAATGTTCCTGGGCTCTCTGGCCTGCCAGCATCAGCACTTTGTGGCCCTAAGGAAGCAGGTTAATCTGGGGCAGCTGGCTGAGTGTGCTTGGGACTGCCCTGGGTGTTCCATGTTCTCCTGAAACCCCAGATTTTTCAGGACAGATGGGCCAGAGGACTTCCATTACTACAGGGGAAGTGCCAGTGACTCTCGGGTTTGCCTGGTGCTGTACCGGCTCCTGCACTCTGATGCCTCCTAACACCATGAACAGCTTTTGTTAGAGTGTGAAACTGGGCAATTCCACGTGTAGATCATTAATAGTTGGGAATGCCTGATTTCCTCACAGAAGAAAGACCCCCTGCCCCTCAGAAGACTGCTGGGAATGGGCAGCCTCTGCTTGCCGCAGTCCCGGCCTGACGCACTTCCCAGCATCACCATCAGGAGGGAAATGGAAATTCCCTTTGCAACAAATGCAGCATCGTAATTAATGTAGTGAAGTGCAAGGCTGCAAATAAAGTTAAGAAGGAATTGTGGCTATGTGGTTGCTATATTGAATCCTTCCGTGGTGGAAGCAACCTTGAGTGCCTTCGCCAAACAATTTTTCACAGTATCGTTGGATCTCTTGTATGTGTGTGCATGAGACAAATATGTCTGTAAGTTGTATTTTAAGTTTTAACTCTTACATTTCCTGCGTTTGAAGCTCTTTCTTGGGGAATAATCCCTATAAAGCATTTATGCATAAGTCAATGATGTTGTCTATAACCCTGCTTAACCTGATTTCTATTTAGGAATCGATATTTGCCCTTTGAAGCTAGCAGTGCCTGGGAAAGTGTAACTTCTGAATGAAGAAGGATCTAGCCTTGTTAAGGCTGGAGTGCAGAAAGTTCTGAGGTCCTTTGGCTCCGCACCAACACGCTGTGTGTAGCACAGATGGTTAAACAGTGCTGCAAGGCCACGGGCTGATAGCTCTGCTTTATGATCCTCTGTTTGTCCACCACCTCTTTGATGTGAAAGCGGTGTAGCGAGTACTCAATAATTTACATACTGTACCATATAGCCAAATATAAATGATGCATTATTCTTCCATTTAGTCCCATTTGAATTGATTGATTACCAAATCTTACATTTATCATTTATCAGCATTGCGATTATTTATAACTTTTGCTGAGTTTACAGGTAATGCATCAATCAAGAAGCTGAGTTGCTCTTCCCTGATTTTGTAATGGGTATTTTAATGATCAGGACCTGATCCTTGCATTGTTCATTTATTTAATTTTGTCAGTACTGAGCTTAGAAGGTAGCTAGAAGATACGAGGCCAAAGATAAGGCTCAGAAAGAAGGCACCGTCCTTTTTTTTTCTCGTTTTGTGCTATTGATTTTCACTATTTTAACAGTCATTTTAAAAATAGGTGTGTCATAGAATGGTTGGGTTGGAAGGGACCTCACGGCCTCCCCAGCCCCAGCACCTGCCATGGGCTGGGTGTCCCCCAGCTCAGGCTGCCCAGGGCCCATCCTTGGCCCTGCCTGGCCTTGAGCACCTCCAGGGGTGGGGCCAGGGCCTCACTGCCCTCACCAGAAGAACAAAGGACAATGCTGAGAATTTCAGTAATTCCTCGCTCCCCAAATCCAGCAGACCCCTCCCGTGCCCAGATGGCTTTCCTGGCTTGCCCTGTGGCTCAGGTCAGCCTTCCCCTGCTCCATCCCCACCACGTTCCCAGGCTGGTGCTCGTTCCACAGGAGCCCAGCCTGGCACACAGAGCCCTCAACTCTCCCACATTTAAACCTGTGATCCCAGTGCATTCTTTGGAGCGAAGGAAGTGATGTTGGTGGTGAGACTGAGGCTGGTAAAGCCGACAAAAAGAGGGTGCTGGCTCTGCTAAAGAGTTCCTGAGTTGGAGTGGTTGTGGAAATTATATGAGCAGAGAAATCACAGAATAGGCCCTGTTTTGGCCGTTGATAGCTGTCACATTTAATCACTGTGCACCCTGGTGTGGCTGGGACTCACCTCATGGGTTTTGAACTAAAAATCGTGCTAGCAGTGGGCAGCATAACCACAAAGCATGTTGTGGGAGATGCACGCAGCGCGTCACTCGCTGGGCTGTCCCCTATCTGCCGTCCCTATTAACATTTGCTCCGCTAAGAGCAAAGAAGATTGAACATAAAAAGCTGAAGGTCGTCCATACAGTTGTCTCAATAGCAATCTGTGTGACTTTAACCCTGTTGAGGAAAAGTAATTACCCTTTGGCTTCTGATGACCCCAACTAACCTTTGCTGAAGGACCAGAGAAAATAAAGGCTGACCAACAGCCTGCCCTTGCTGCCCTGTGGTTAACCCGTGTGGGGAATGAAGAACACCCCCAACAATAGGATGGGAAAATGTTGCCATGGAAATAGCATTGGAAGAAGAAACAAAAATCTATTACAATTAATAGTGTTTTATTAGGTGACTCCTGTAGAACTGTTTAATCCATGGAAGTTGCTCTATCGTGAGATCTGGGGTCAGGAAATTTCAGGAGGAATAGAAGAGGGAGGCAGAGTGTGCCTCTTTAAAGATTCAAGGGCTGTTGACACAGCTCGGATGGTTTGCATGAGATAAAGGAGTCGGGGTTGTGCTGCGCACTGGAAGTACGGGAGGTGATAGCAAGGAATAGATGCAGTTCCTGTCACTGCAGATGATAACCACTGGTGCCCCACTGGTCAGCAGGAGCGTGGACACACAAGCACTTTGGTTTTGTTTCGTGGTGAATAGCAAGGGTCATTTAGCTTTTTTTTCGCCACAACACTGAGGCCTTGCCTAGAGAACGCCAGGTTATTTGCAGAGCACGTGCTGCTTTTGTGTGTCTGGCGTTTTCAAATTCAGTCCTGTAATGCTTTTATTTTGATTTTTTTTTCTCCTTTTGCTATATATTAGGTTTGACACCTTATTGTATACAATATTAAATTTCTGTGAAATTCCCTGGTCTGCTTTGCTGGGTTTTAGGCTGAATCCTGTGCTGGTCGTTACCCCACTCCCTGGTGCCTGGGGCGGAGCTGACAGTGCTGTGTGTTTCCAGAAGTTGCTAAAAACTGCTGGTGGTTCTTTGACCACACAAAGACAAAACATGTTGAACACAGCATCTACATGTTGAGGGTCTGCAACGTGCCAGCTGTAGTGCATGATAAAACATTTCGTTTAGGTAACTTCTGTGACGTTTTGTTAGTTGCGTGACTAATTACAATACTTCCATTCATTTAATTTCTGATGAAAAAGTTTTAAACGTGTTTCTAGCTGTGTGCACCTAACCACTTTTAAATTTTTGTATAGCTTTTAAGAGAAATGAGGAATTTTAGCAGGTTCCTTTCAAGACATTGATACACAACTGTATGCGTGCTTTCTGGGACTAAAACTGGGTTCCAAATAACACATCAGTTACAGCACGTGTTTGACAAACGTTGCACAGAGTTACACCCCACCTTCCTTTCTTTGGGATACTTCCCGAAAAAAGATGCTGAGCTACTTCAGTGAGTGTTACTGATGATCTCAGCGTGGATGGGCGCAGGACTCTGCCCTAACTGCAGATTTCTTGCACTGAAAGCTGAAGGCACGATAAGGAAACGAGCTGCAGTAGGCATCGCAGTAAAAGCTTTCCCTTCTTTTAAAATGGCAAGTAAGATTCTTTTTTTCTCCGGTATTTTTGTATCAGCTTCCAGTAATACAGCTGTGGATTTTCACCACGAGAGCTCTTCAACTTAAGAATATTTTCCAACGTTAATTTGCAAAGAGTACATGGCATGCTGGAAAGAGACGAGGTTGCTGAAAATGCCTTTCACGTGCAACATCGAGATAGTTTTCTATATTGCACATAGGATGATTGCCTTAACCTTTTCCTAATTAGAACAATATTGTTCAGTTTTTAAGGTTTGTTGCCGTTCCATACTTACTGAGCACGGAGTGCACCATGCAGAAGCACCCTGCTTTTAGTTACAGCAAGGAAACTTGGCTGCTGCTTTAAAATGAGTTGTGTTGCTGTATTCATTTATCACTGTGTGAACACTTAAAATGACTTCAGTCCAATTTCTTTCAGTACCTAAGTTTGTATTTCAGCTCTTCAAACCAGTGCAGGTCCAGGATCAAGGCAGCGTGCCTTCATTCATTTTCAACAACAGTTCCCATGTCACCGTCCCCAGAGCCCCGCGTGCTCGGCTGACTCACCTGCTCGTGGTGCTGGGGGGAGCTGCTACCTGTTCCACTGACTGCTCCACTTCTCCCTTGGGTTAGTGCCTGGGTTTTCCCATTCACCCCTTTCTGTTTCCAGATGCTCCAGGTCCATGGTGTTCTGGCTGAAGCTCGCAACAAAATTCAAGGAAGTCCAGCATCGCGTGTGGAGTTTCTGCTGCTGTGTTTACTGAAAGAAAGAGAAAGCAGGAGAAGAATTATGCTGTGTTACTCCAAGGTAAGCATCTCGATAGCCTGTTCTGTTCTCAATACTCTGGGGAGTTTGAGAAATCCCTTTAAATTACGCGCATGGTATTATTTGTGCATTAGAAGTTGTTAAGGTGTCTTTACCTTCCGTCGTGGATCGTTTTCTGCCATGCTTTAATTGGTACATGGGCTACACCTTTATCCATTTCCCCTAACATAATTCCCAGGCCTGAGACGTGTTTGCATCCATCAAATGTTTGCATTCAGATTTGGGGATTAATAAAGATTGAGGACTCGGGGATCTAAGAGCCATGAGTTGCTCCTGAGTGTTTGCCACAGACAGAATTTTCTGACTGCCTTGCTGATGAGCTGGGGGTACTCACTCTGCTTGATAGCGTGTTTCATACTTTCCTTCCCTGAAAGGGATTCTTGTCTGCCATTGTCAAATGAATGGGACATTGAATACAAATTCTATGCACAGCTTATTATTTTGTCTCGTAGCTGTTGTTTCGATAGGACCATACGGATGGTTGTTAGGTTAAGCATAGTGTAACTCGTATAAAAGAGGCAGGTAGGAAATATCAAAGCAAAACGTTCAGAAATGTTTTTCATTCAAGTCCAAAGTCTGCTGACATACAATGACATTATTTTAAAACCTAACATCTGTTTTTGCTTAAATTTGTTCATATCTTCACTGATATTTTAATCAGAAAAGATAGAATTTAGGTTGGAAGCTAGTGGTTAAGCTTGCCAGCATATTATCATAGATACATCGTGGAAAGTCAGAAATGAAATGGTTTCTGTGTTGCTCTGCCCTGCTACATTCACAGACACATACAAAATGCATGGACTACAATTCTTGGAGCTTTAATTAATCAACCACTGCACAACTGGTGTGTTTAACTAGTGGCCTCCCATTGTTCTACAGCAGTAGCTAAAAGCATTGTGCCTCTTAGGAGAAGGACTGCCAGCCCCGAGGTTTCACTGTTATATCCACGTTACAGGAAAGGAAGAGAATTGATTCAGTCATTAATGGTAATTGCGGCAGAAATATTAATTATAGCAAGATTACTCCATGCCAAACTACAACATTGAAAGTACTGAATGAACACATCTGATTCTCAAAAACGTGAATACAGTCTGAATATCCAAGGCATTGCAGAAATGTTCACAGTTTATTTTAACAATCTGCAAACACTACAGAGCAAGTATTTTTTATAAAACAGTACGGCATTTCTGAGGCACTTTAAAGCCATCTACTAGCTACTCGTTAGCAATACAGCAACAAAGCATAGAATATAGTTTGGGTAAGTGTTTATTGGTATCCTACATCACACAAACAGATAAGTAAATCTTTATCTTGAGAGTTTTGCTTTTAAATCAACAGCAGCATTAGATATCCTAAAAGTTACCATAGTCATTAAATACCTTATGGTGCTGTATCCCTGGTAATCCAATTTACACAACTATATTCTCAGCAGAAACTCCTGGGGTACACAGTAGTTCTCTTCAGTAAGCCCTTCCTGCTTTTTCTTGTCATGAAGCAGTGGTGGTGTATTTTATCCTGATGATAATTGGACTCCCTTTAAACTATTGCTTGTTGACCCACTGGACTGGTCTTTATTAGGGTGGAGGTAGCTGGAAGACTGAAGGACTGCAGACCATATATCATTCTTCCTTTTTTACTGTACCTTAATATTCAACATAGCATCACTGTTCTGAGGCAAAAAGAGAAGAGCTGGTCCATCACATATTCCAGACATTGCTAGTCTTTCCTCTATGTCCTGCAGTGCTAGAGAGGGGGATTATTGCTGCAGAAAAAAAAAAAATCTGGCCACAGTGTAGGAATAATCACTGCAGTCCGGCTCACCCCCACACCTCTCCTTCTCTCTCTCCTCTCTCTCTCCTTCTGTTTGAGGCCCCAGCTGATTCAGTCTGCATCCATCCATACATAAATCATTGCCCTTATTCTATTGGTTACATGGTACATGGCAAGTATTGATTTTTTCCGTTGCCTCATTGCTGGAGAACCCATGGTTTTTGTGAGACTGAAAATGCAAAATTTTTTGCCGGAGCTCTTCTCAAGGTACAAAAATGACAAGCGAGCAGGGTGCTATTGTAAGGTTTCTGCGACTTAAAAATCGTTGCCCTCTCTGGTCTGTTCTCTGTTTGCCCGTGTCCCCCCAAAAGTCGTGCCTTGTTTAATCACTGCTGCTTTGGGTAGGCTGAGTGGCTAACAGCAGGAGGATCAGCAAACAGAAGCAGGGCCCGGCCGGTTGCAGGGAGGCGTGGCTTAATTAGCAGAAGTTTAATGATCTCCGGAAACATTAGATAAAGAAACACAAAGATAAAGAACAAAAAGAAAACGATGGCGTTTCAAGGAAAGAAATGAATCCTAGGCATAAGGTGACACTGTGCAGTAGGTGCACGCGATTCCTTTCTGTGTAGCAGAAACACAGGAGCGTGTTCAATTCCTCGGCTGGATCTTGGGAGCATTTCGGGGCCGTTTTGGTAACCCCTTCTGGGTCTGACTGCTGCGCTGAGTTACTTCTCAGCATTCAGAGCTGCCTGAAAACGTCTCACAAAGATGGCACCTTATTCCCCCAAAAAAGTGTTTCTGAGGGACAGGAAGCCGGGGCTGCGAGGCAGATGACAAGATGTTCTACTTCAGGAACTGACAATTCCCCGGTATCAGAGTCTGTCTCACTGAGAGCCTGATCCAAAACGCATTGGAGACAACAGGAACGCTGTCATTGACTCTATAGGTGCTGGCTCAGCTTCACAAGACACAGGGGACAGTTTTCCTTTTTTTGGAAACCATCACTTTCCTCCCTTTTGAAGTGGAAGTGAAGTGGGTTAAGATGGGTGGTTTATAGATGAGTGTAGAATATTATTGTACTTCATCTCATTGCACCTTTTAACACTTTTAAATGCAGTGTATGAAAATGAGTGCAAGTTTTCTTTAATGCTGGTAATGCAAAATCCCCTATGCTCCAAATGCCCATCCCCTGACACCCCCAGTTGCTGTATCTTGCCTTTATGTTGTTGGTTGGTCTGTATTTTGCATTTGAAAGCCGCTGCCCATTCTTGTTTTTATCTCTGCTACCTTCAGACTCCAGTGTTCCTTCAAATATCGTGTGGGCTCCACTGAGGTCATGGTACCCAATTTCTGCACACCCAAAGCAGCTGGTATTTTCTGTCTGTTGTTTGCATGCTAAGCAAGTGCCTCAAACAAAACACAGCTTTAGAGCGTGTAGTATTGGGCTTGGCTGGGGCAGGCCCTTTCTTGGAGCACGCTTTTTGTCCAATTGCGTGTTACAGCTGTTTTAATCAAATGGATATATCAGAACATGTAACTTAAAATGGAATGAAATAGAAGGTAAGACTGTGGGAAACATGAATTTTGGATGCAGAATAATTTCTATTCTTTCAACTTAGGAAAAAAGGGCAGGGTGTCTCCTTCAGCAGATGAGCTTCTTCCTTTGCCAGAAGTGTAGCATCAGTGAAAAACGTGCCTTTGCCACCAAAAACCATGCCTTTGTGACAGTGGCTGCGACAAAAGGGTTTGCTGCATGTCTGTATAACAGCCATTAAACCAAGTCTTGGGTTTAAGTTCACTCCTTGAACTTTTATTAGTAAAAAAGAAAGGTTATTTGGCAAACAGGGGTGGACTGCGTCAGCAGGACACCAATAGTTCACTGGTTGTAACATAGAGAAAAGATGCTGAAGAAACACTAGTCTAAACCTGAATATTACAGAGTGTGTTTCAGCAGTTTCTTCTAGAGTATCAGGGCAGAAAATGCTTCCAGAAAGTGTCCCCATTTCACACGCCTTTAGGACTCGTCTCCTACAGGGGCATGCTTCCCTTGGGTATGTTTCCACAGAGAAGTTCTGGAGATTCACAACCTAATTGGCCTATCTACGTTAACATATTTTTCCTGCGCTCTATGCTGCTCCCTTAGCAAGGCGTGTTTGCATCACAGCTCTGGGGTGTTTAGGTTGAAAGCTGGGCAGATGCTCTATGTGTGCAACACAGAAATACCTGCTAGATGCATATGGGTTGTGGGCAAGGGAACCCCTTAGATTGCTTCCCCTTGCAAGGGACAAAGCCACTGGAGAGTCCAGCAACAGCCCTTCCAGTGCGTCTGGAAAATGGTCTTCACGATGCAAGTTGTTTCCAGAAGGAAGGTGGAAAGCAGATGGTGTGATTCCAGCGCGTGGGCCAACATGCCAGCTCGCTGCAGGTACGAGGGCAGAGCCCAGGCCCACTTTGCAACAGCGAGGTGAATTTTGTGCAGCAGGTTCAGCTGGCTTCTTTCTGCATCTCCCTCTTGGAGGGAGGCGAACATTAGTGCTTGAAGATGAGCATGAGAATTAATAAATAACAATGACAAGAGGTCAAGGGGGCTTGTCCTGCAGCAGCTCATCGGTAATATCTTTGTTGAAAATACACATGGAAAGAACAGGCAGGCGTACGCACTGCACGCCACGGCTGTGTAAGGCGGAGTGATGCCATCAGGGATGTTAACCCTTCCCCGAGCAGGGCAGCAGGGTGGCTGCCCCCTTCCCCATGGCCATGGGAAGCCATCAGCCCACACTGCTCCCCTCGGGGCAGGACGAGCTGCTGGCAGCCTGGCTGAGCCAACCCTGTCCCCTGTCCCCCATCACCGGTGCCGTACTGCACACAGCTGTGTCTCTGCTCGTGGCACATCTGAAAATCAGGTGTCTGTTGGGCAACAGCAGGCTTTCACCTTCAAAAACCTTTGTAAATAAGCTTGTGAAGTTGAAAAATAGTCGTGCTAGAGTCTCCATTTCATAGGTGAAGAAATTACAGGAAGATCTGGCGCTGAAGCTGAGATGATGTTCGAGAGCTCCTGCTCGTGACACGTGGGAAAATTGCTGAAGGACCACGGATGTGGGGAAGCTTGACCCCTATAATGCTGCCAAGGACAGCGAGGTCGTTGGTGGGTTGCTTAGCAAGCATTAGTCACAAAAGCATCTGGCTCAGCTCAAACCTGTAGGTTGCACTTGCTCAAAAAAAAAAAAAAAGATGAAAGAGAAGGAAATATCAACAGAATGTCCTTTTTTTGTAGCAGGGCCTGCCTGCTTTTCTGCTTTCCTCAGCCTGTTGTTGTGTAAATCACCCTGCTGTAACCAGCAGATTAACTGCAGGCTGCAAGGTGCTGCTGCGGGTGTATCCAGTTACAGAGGAGCAGAACACAGTGCCACTTCATTGAACCCACGCTGGATGCTGCCTGAGAGCCCAGGAAAGTTATTGAGCAAGAATTTCAAATCCCATCCTCAGGAAGGAAAAAAAAAATAGCTTTGGACTATACAGTTGGAGCCTGTAGTTGCACTAAAATCCAGGAAAAGGTTATTTTACCTGAATTTATCGCTTAGCAACCAAGACCCTACCTCCTGAGATTGCTGCTCCTGGGTTACCAAGGAACTGGCGGTGACAATTACCAAACAGCTGTCCCAGGAATCTACATAGCCTTTAACCCCCGTCAGCTGAGAGATGGGCTGATGACAGCTAACAAACAATAGAAACACACCCTAATATTTTATTTAAGAGCTGAGGGAAGCCACAGCTGTATGGATCATTCAGCCAGCTGGATTTAACTGCTTCGAGCCGCGTGTTGGGGCTTCAGGAGACTGCTCTGCAGCCTCCTGTGTGCTTTGGGGTGTGTTTGGGGCTTTTTCTTGTTAACTTGGTGTCAGATAATTGATTCCATGCTCTCAAGATGGGTTTTGCTAACATACAGCAATGGTGGGCTGCTCGTTATGAAGTGTTTTTTTTTTCTTTTTATTTATGATTATTAGTATTTTAAGAAAGCTGGTGGTTTACAATTTTCTTCCATTAATTTATTGTGTTGGGGCTTACAGAATGTAATGGTTTCACTAATTATCAGTGAAAGGGAGAGCGTTACCAATCAAAGTAAGGAAGGAGTAATTTAGAAAAGGGAAAAAGCATCGTTAAGGCTGGTAAAATAAAGTTAAGAGAGAAAGACTGCTGGGCTTGGCTATGGAGAAGAGCTTCTTGGTAATGAGGTGGGTTATGTCTGGGGGGGTTTCCCTAAGGAAACAAGGGAACTCCAACCAGCAACGTGTGAAACAAAGCTGGGAGCAGTGCTGAACGCTAGAAATGTTTGCTAGATAGACTAATGCATGTGTCAGCCCTGTGCTGCTGAGGAAGAGTGGAAATGCCTTTTTTGTTATTCCCCTTCTTGTTTTCTGTCATTTTACAACGTTACAAATAGCAAACCTGCAACACATTGCAAGTACAACGCTTGACGCTGACGCTTTCAATGCTCTTGGCTGGGAGAGATTGATGGATGTGCCTCATGCTGCAAGTTCTCAGTGGTTCCTTTTAGTTGAAAATAGGAAAAGGGGTTTGGGAAACTGCAACCCCATTCATGTGTGCAAGTGGGAGGCAAGCGAGCTGTGGCTGCAACAGCAGGGGCTTGGTACAGGTACTGAGAGGGAGCACGATCGGAAATCAGTTGTTTTGCTGCTGCTAACCTTGGTCTAGCCTGTTCCAGCTGAGATGTTATAGCACATCTGGCACATTGCATGCACTGCCACAGTAGGAACTGACTCAGGAGATCCTTTACCAGATTTCAACAGTAGCAAGTTCATAACAGGAGCTTTCCCAAGCATTTAAGGCAGAAGCCTTGTCCTTAGTGCTGGAGGGCAAGCAGCTGTTGCCTGTTTTGTTGGGGTATTTCCATATGGATGAATGTGTGCATGTTCCACAGAAGCGTGCCATGGGCTGTCAGCAGTGACACTTTTCCCCTCAGAAGTTAGATTTCGCCTTCAGCAGAGCAGCGTACTTAAGCAGTTCAGATTGTTTTATCCAGATCTGTTAGCTGACCTTTTCCAGTGCTGGATTTCACTGAGGTCTCATTGCCCAGGGGCCCCATGCCATCACGTCCCTCTGAAGGGACTTTGTCTTTGCTATTCATCTTGTTTTACCTCTTGTGGAAGGAGTATTTTCCTAGAATTACTATTCACTTGGGTTTTGGAGTATCAGCAAGCAGCCCGGGTTATTGCATTACCTTCCCATTAACATTGCGTAATGAGGGAAACTGGGAGCTTGTGAGATTTGGTTGGTTATCTCCAAGGTTTTCAGTTCATCATACAGTGTTTTTTTCTGACACATTTGCATTTAATAAAGACACTCAAAAACCATGAGGTTTGCAACGTGAAATGTGCAGAAGACTGGAGGAGCTGGAAGTACAGTAGCCTGGAGAAATGGAGCTCCTTCTCCCGTGCTTGTTTTCTGACCACGGGGTAAGAGACCCTACGATGCTAAGGTACCACGACCGTGACCTCCACCCAGGAAGGGCAGAGCCTGGTGACAGAATGAGGGTCAATCTCATCCCTGCCTGGAGGACAGTTCCTTTCCTGTGTTCCTCCAGCCCTGTACCAGAGGTACTTTAACTCCCAGGCTGGCTGTTGGCTTACTTGGGTATGAAGGGAAGGGCAGGGGCTCCCAGTGACCATCTTGCTTGCACTCCATCCTGCCATTCACTTCTCTCTGGGGGGAGTTTGGATATAGGAAGGCTTTGCTGGGGGGTTCTTTCTGTCTCTCGATGACAGACCTCAGTTGTCCTGTTTTCTGGCTGGTAGCTGGTTGGTTACATTGACAGATGTTGCATTGATTCTTTTGGCAATATTCTGTTGTGCTGACTGTTCAAACAGGAAATTCATCTTTTAGTATTTGCACATGTTAAATGTTTGTTTTAGTAGGAACCGCTCTGACAGCAGCCTGGTCAAACAGTGTATTTTTGGAGCAGCAACCTCTGGAATTCTCCAAGTCTTCCTCGTCCCGTAGATCTGCTGGTGCTTGGCCTGGAGCCCCGTTCCCTGAAATACCGCAGAGCTGGCTCCTGAGGAGAGGAGACGTGAGCTGCTGAGCTCCAGCTCGCTGCTGTGGCCCTGCCTCGGGGTGACATGTTCCTGCCTGTGCTGCATGGCACTCGGCTCGGGTCACACCGTGCTGCGGCACCGCCTGAGACCCAGTAAGGCTGCTGTGTGATGGAGCCCGTGCTGCCTGTGTCCTCCCATCAGATCCCAAGCTCTTGGCTTCCTGAGGTGCCTAACGTTAACGTAAGAGAGCAGGAAGGTGGCTGTGGCTGTGTGTTAGGAAGTAAGGACGTGCTCAGGAAGCATGGAGAGCTTTCTTCCTTGCACAGATCAGCTGGAGAGCTCGGTCTGGTGAAGCTAAATCTTCATCTGAATCTATTTGACTGTCAGTAATTCCCATCTCAGGTGACATAATTTGACCTTAGAAGGCTTCTCCTTTCAAGGACAATCTGCACACGCTGGTGTCACTTAATGTGACACATCTCAGCTTGTTTCCTAAATTTGCATCAAGCAAAATTGCGCGTGTGTATTTGGGAGGTGAGAGTGGCCGTTCCATTGCGTGCAGTGGCCCTAGAGATGCCCAGCTGAAACTTACAAAACTTCAGCAGCTAGAATATTCACTTCTGTAAGTCTGTGCTGAAAAGATGGGCTTGTCAGGAGAAGGAGCTGCATACAGACGGCTGGTACCAGTGGCAAAGAAAAGGTTTGGTCTGGTCAAGACCTCTCCAGACCCTTTCAGCCTCGCCTGGGAGGTGAGGAACAAGTGGCTGCAGCAGGCATGTGAGGCTGCTCGGTGGCTTGCCAGCCTTCTGGCAGCACTTCAGAGCTGCAGCTATTTTGAGTGAGGGAGCTTGGAAGTGGAAAAAGGCTTTGTGGCAAACCTAGCACACGCATTTCTGAGAAACACATTCAGTTCCTATATGGTTATTTTTGTGTATTTTGACAGGAGAAATCTAACGTTGAGAATGTGCTCAGGTGAGTCGGATTACAGCTCACACGTACACAAGTGCATGAAAAACTGTGCAGAAATGGTTTCTGATTTCTGCTTACAACAGCTCGGGTACTATTTGTGGACTTCTAAGGAAAACAAACATTTGTTAGGCAGTGAGTCATTGAAAATGTGACACCTGCAAGAAGGTAGAATAACCCTGGTGAACCTGGTGCTGCTTAGCGTTGAGGAAATGCAGTGAAATGCAGCCTTCAAAAGCTGACACTCGTTGGCATTTGGAGTGATGTCAGCTTGGAGCTCGTGTTGGGTGTTCACCCATCACTTGGATTTGGACGTACGTAGCTTCTAGAGCTTTACGACCTTGCGTGCTTTGGCAGTTTCACTGATCACTACAATTTTCGAGTCTTTATCTTTTTATCTTGATTAGTTGATTTTCTTTTAAAATACACTGATCCTGATTTCTGAGCACCATCATTGCTTCTGGCAGGGTCACAATGTTTACACCAACGAGGTGTTTTCCTGTATGAGTCAAAGCGCGTTGCAGGAAAAGGCACTGTCTTTTAACAAAGTTTGGTTTTAAGCTCAAAATAATCAGGGTTGGAGTGTTATTGAAGTAACATTTTTGAGAAAAGGAGCTTTATTTATAAAAGTGAACCAACTCTTCAGCCAGACCTGTTATGAATTGCAAAAGCAGCTGGGAGATTTGGCCTGAGAATCAAGGTTGCTTTTCTTTTTTTTTTTCTTCATCAGAGTTTGTAAGAGATTTGGAGGGACATAACATTTATTTCTTACTTCCCTGAGCTTCAGTCCAGGCCTTGGAAAAACCCATCTGACAGTGAGTTTGTTTGTATATTTCAAATTTTTTCCTAAGTATGCTAGGCTCATTAGCAAGCCTTGGAAAATGCATGCTTTGTTAAAGTCAATATGGAAAACAAGATACCGAGTGCTCAAATCTGTCTCCAGAACATAAATAAGCACACCTTCCTCTGGAGCAGGTTTTGCCCAGGGTAATACTGGAACCCTTGTTTCTGGGGGAGTTACGCGTGTGCTTTGCTAGGAAATGCTGCTCCTTCAGCGAATTTCCTGACAGTGCTCGTTAAGCCTACAAGATCTACACGTGGAATGGCTGCAGTGCACCTGAATGAGCTGCGTGGCACCGGGTGGCCTGAGCAGGACGTGGCCGGTGCTGCCTGCAGGTACGGTGCTGTGGGAGCAGACAGCCTGCTGCTGCCTGCCTCCGCCCTGGAAGAGCTCCCTGCACCTGTGCATCAAGGGAAGGCAATGCATTGCTCCTTGCTTTACGTGGAGCAGCTCCCTTGGTTGTGGCTTAGCCTCTGAAGAGCACCCCGGTGTGCTCAGCTGCTGCATGTACCAAGGACGTGGCGGTGACAGCTCAGCACGGACCAGGCTTCTTGCTTCTTCCAGTAGCCAATATGCAACACCATTTGCATACTCAAAATTGTGTTTCAAAGACTTAATCGATAAAATAATCCAGGACATTGCATGAAGCACTCATTCATCTGAGCATTTTCATTTCTGTGTTCATTTTTTTAGTTAAAAAGTTGAATTTGAGAATTTTGTGTGTATTAATAAGCTCCACTTACCCAGCTGGCACTCATGGCTCAGAATTAATTCTTTCCTCTTCAGCCAAAGTCATTTCTGTTCACTGTTGTTACACCAAGTTGGGTTCTTTGGTGATCCCCAAACTCCAATTCCAGTTGTTAAGTATGCCCTGATGGAAGGGGTCTCTGTTTTTAAGCCAAGCTTATGGTAATGATGGAGAACACAAAGAGAGCAGAGCTGTGCAGTACTGGAGGACGTGGAGTGTCTTGAATTGCTACTTGAGGAAAATACAGTTTCTTGAGGCAGGGTGTGAATGTGTTCATTTGCAATATGCTCTGGAGCTCAGGTCTACCCACACGATAACATGGATGTGGTTCTTCACAGCTGGAAGAGGAGTTGCATGAGTCTTGCCCCAGGTGACCCCTTCCTGCTGATTGCTGAAGTGTTTAAGGCTGCTGTGGTACCACCTGGCAAACTCTGCAAAGTCCTTTTCATTATCCACTGTTCCAGCTGTAAGGATTATTTTCTATATTCTGTGATAGCAGAAATGGTTTCATCTTTACAGAATGATTGTTCCTGTAGGGTTCAACAGCTTTCCCCATTACTCTTTGTCTGAAGTCACATTTTGCAGCATCATTTAGTTGCAGTGGGCATAACGATACTGTGTCATACAGAAGAACAGCTCAATGAATGGTAACCCCTCCCCCCTAGTAATCTGCTTTTGTGCATCTGCAACTTTAAATGGTGGAAAATGATGCTTCTGTTATTTTTATAATCTCTACTCTGTGCAGCAGGACTGCATTTAGCTCACTGCAGCTCCACATCAACTTGTTTCTCTCCACAAGCACACGCGTTCCAGCCCAGTTTACACGTCAGGGTTAAATCCTACGTCTGGTGCTGCCGTGGTGCAGGAGGGCAGGGCACAGCACGCGGTGCCGTTTCCTAGGAGAGATCCCCATTGACCTGGAGGAGGAGAGCAGGAGGGAGCTCTCTTCTCCCCCAAGATGTGCAGCTCTGAAGGTGCAGGAGAGCAGGTCTCTGAAAGGAGCAATTCAGCAGCCTCCTCCGAGGCTCTGGGACCAGCAGTGTTTGCCTCCACTTTCTTCACACATCCTCTCTGGCTGGAGCTGAAGCACAGCGGGCTGTTTGAAGAGCACAAGGAGCAGATGGTGCTAAGTGCACGGTTACGTAGAAGGAATGCTCTGCCGAAGGGTCTGCTCAAACGTTCTGGGAACCCTCTGTGTATTGGATTAAACCTTTCAGGAGCCAGCAGAGCTCGCCATGAACGCACGTGCAGCAAATCCTTCAGGCTCATACACAGTGCTACATCTTGGTTAGTCCCAAACCAACGCTTAAGGAATAAGCAAATTTCTGTTGGTGGTGTGCACAGTTCTCCGAGGCACTGCTGTTTCTATTTTCATAATATCTGTATGAGATGGCAAAGTGTCACTCTTCCTATTTTTTTTTTTTTAACTGGGGGACTTGGATTCAGGGAAATTGCACAGCTCTCCAAAAAAGAACAGGTGTTCGTGGCTGTGTTGGAAGAGGTCTGTCTGCAGTCACAGACCAGGCTTCTTCCTCGTTTCGTTTGCTCCAAGAGGGTTTTAAAACTATTTTTGTAAGAGGAAATATACTTCCTTGTACTTAACAGAGGCTAAACTAATTTATTCCAGCTTGGTATTTGTCTGAAGATGTTTTCCTGGAAATTGCAGCCAGAGTCAGATAACTCAGAAGGCTGGACTGGGACCGCTCGTTTACAATTAATTATTGCCGTTGTTGCTGTTCCTTCTACACAAGTCATGAAAAAACCTCTCCCGTAATTACCTCTTAACTAATGTCTGGTTCCTTTGCAGAAACCAGTAGGCAGTAATTATTTCTTAAATGCTCTGATTGCTCCTCTGACTCCTGGTTAATGGGTGTGTAGTGGGGAAGGAGCACCAGCAGACGTGGAAGGCAGCACAGTTTGCACACAAGTGGGACCTGCTTGGTGCTGGGCCATGGCAGTGCCCCGCAGCAGCAGGGAGAGGGAGCTGCCTGGGGCTCTAGAGGCAGGAGCAGGGAGAGGACCGATGGCCGTGGTGTGACACCTGGTGCAGCACATGGTGCTGGGCATCTGGGCTGAGGCATGGAGGCGGTCGTGCTGCAGGCACTGCCTGGAGCAGCAGAGGTGATGCTGCATGTGCAGAAGAGAGCAGATGTGCACAGGCCTGTGCTGGGTGTCCTGCTGCAGGGGCACTGAATCATCACAATCATAGAACGGGTGGGTTGGAAGGGCCCTCACAGCCCCCCAGCCCCACCCCTGCTGTGGGCTGGGTGCCCCCCAGCTCAGGCTGACCAGGGCCCATCCACGGCCTTGGGCACCTCCAGGGATAGGGCACCCACAGCTCTGGGCCCTGTGCCAGGGCCTCACTGCCCTCTGGGTTAAAATTTTCCCCTTAATATCTAATCTAAATCTCCCCTCTTGTAGTTTAAAGCCATTTCCCCTTGTCCTGTCACCGGCAGATCATGTGAAAAGTCAGCCTCCCTCCTGTATGTAAGCTCCCTTCAAATACTGGAGGGCCGCAGTGAGATCTGCCTGGAGCCTTCTCTTCTCCAGGCTGACCCCCCCCAGCTCCCTCAGCCTTCCTTCATAGCAGAGGTGCTCCAGCCCTCTGAGCATCCTCGTGGCCTCCTCTGGACCCACTCCAACAGCTCCACATCCTTCTTGTGCTGGAGGGCCCAGGCCTGGATGCAGTGCTCCAGGTGGGGTCCTCATGAAGGCAGAGCAGAGGGGGACAGTCCTCTCCCTGCTGCCACCCCTCTGTTGGTGCAGCCCAGGACACCGTTGGCCTTCCAGGCTGCAGGGCACGCTGCTGGCACATGTGCAGCTTTTCATCCACCAGGACCCCCAAGTCCTTCTCCGCAGGGCTGCTCTCAAGGAGTTCTTCTCCAGTCCGTACTCATGTCTGGGACAGCCCCAAGCCAAGTGTAGCACCTTGCACTTGGCCTTGTTGAACCTCACTGGGTTCCCCTGGGCCCACTTTCAAGCCTGTCCGGGTCCCTCTGGATGCCATTTCTTCCTCCTGTCCTGTCACCTGCACCGCTCAGCGTGGTGCCATCCGCAGACAGCGGGGGCTGCAGCCTGAGCAAGAGCAGCTCAGGTGAGCACTGCGGAGCACAGCTGGTCCCGCTGCGCCGGCACCGCCCGGGGGCACGGCACTGATGCTCCCCTTCACCCCTTTGGGGTCTGCTGAAGGCTTCTCCCAGGAGAGCCTTCGGGTGAATTTCCTGTCGCTGCTCGTTAACACGATGCTAGTTTTAGTTTCTTCTTTGTCTTGTATCACTAATCAAGGAGTAATTGAATTAGCTGAGAAGAAGGATAAGATGAATTAGCTAAGAAGAATGAACTGTGTGCACCTGAGGTCAGCAGGCTCCGACAAAGTGCACGGTGAGGAGTGGCTGGGCTATGCCTGGGAGTTAGCAGGCGGCTGCCGCGTTCTCTGGAGAATCAAGGTACAGAAATACCAATGATAAAAACCAACCATGAAAACCATCGGAAAGTCCTTGGGCAGTTCCTTTCTGTTTTAAGATGGGACAGCAAAGGACTGTGCTCACATTCTTTCCAATGGCTTTGTTCAATGGAGGGAATTTCCCTGAAATTTGACTTCTCAGCCTTTTGCAAATCGGCTTTGCCAGAAAGATATTTTCCCTTCCGTATTGATATTAAGGCAGTAAATTGTCTGTCCCTGGGTTCACTTGCTAGCCTTTTTTTTCATGATTGCTCTGTAATTTCAGTTCATCTTTCATGAAAACCATATGTTGGATTAAAGACAGGGTATTCTTGTCGTGCATTGTAATGTGCTCTATTACCTCCTCCATCACGGTGCCGTGTAAAAGTAATTATTGTTCCACGTGTCACTGGGAATGCGTTTAAGATTCTTTAGGTCTGCTCTAGCAGGAGCCGATTTCCATCCCTGATGAACTGGTCTCATTCTTTTTTGTATGTCAGAATGAGCCAAGTATAAACGTCTTATTTCACAGGAAGACTTTTAGAAATATGAAAAATTCATATTAAAGATATTTGGAAAACAGATTAGATTACAATTCATGAAAACAAGAAGCCAATGACAGTAATTTATTTCATACTAGAAGAAACCTAAAGAAACGTAACTAAGTAGTAACATAAAAATAAACTTCAGTCTTGAACAGAAATGCCTTACAACAGATAAAAGAGGCAGTTTGTGTAATTGCTTTGCTAATTACATTTGCTCTTTTGGGCTAAGGGTGAAGCTAGTTGGCTTTTAAGAGTTTATGAATTTATCTTTTTCCAGCAGGGCTAAAGGGATTGTACTAACGCCGGAGCAAGAGGCTTCCTTCGATAACTTCATCGTGGATATTCTCCTTCCACCAAAGCTCAGCTGTAGCTGTATTAAATAAAACCACAGAAAATGGTATGGTGACCTCACCATCTGCTGTGCAGCTTGGGTTTTGTTCTGCAGCTCGAGTTGAAATACATTACTTGAAATTGTGAGTTAAGTCGCTGAAATTAGATGGGACCCCTGCAGCCTAATCCATAGGAACCAGCCAATTCTTTTGAGTTTTCCCTGTTTGATTAGTTGTACTGTAATTAAAGAAATTACCAATAGTCCTCTGTCTGGATGTGATTAACTGACTGAGTGCTCGTACCTAGCTTCTTTAAGCATCTCCAAATAATTTAAGGCCTCATTTATGTTCCTTAATAAGGAAACAAATGAAAATCGTCTACAGCCTTAATACTGTGGCTTGTGTTACAAGCTGCTCTGCCTTGTGCCTCGGCGATGCCTGCTCCATTGTTTCTGATTATGCTGCGTTTTAATTAAAGACCTAGAATGCTGTTTGTTTCAGTGGGAACGTGCTGCTCCGTGCAGCCACGCAGGAATCCCATGAGGACGAGAGCCTTGTCGGCACGCCGAGCTCCAAGCGCTGACCCCGCAGGGACATGGAGCTGTGGACGGCGTTGCTTCAGCTGTCGGTGAATTTCTCCTGGGCTCTCCACAATCGGAGTTTTTGATGACAGTGACTTTTGTTGTGAAAAGAAATGCGAGTTGAGGTGTTTTGTTAGATTTCCAAACTGGAAGAGCGGCAAATTGCAGATTCGTGGTGTGGCACCTGGTGTGAGCCATGGTTGCATTGTCTGCAGAACGGGGCAGAGCAGGGCTCGTGGACAGGCGCAAACGAAGGAGGACCGGTGAGATGTTTTCATTTGGTCTGCCAGATGTGTGCTGGGGATATTCCTGAGTGTTTTCCCACTAAATGAATTTCTGCGCTGGCCTGCATCCTGAGCTGCCCTGCACGTCGTCGAGGAGTGTGGGTCCCCTGTGATCCCAGCACCCCTACAGCTCGTCCTGCCAGTGTTGAACCCATCAGGTGAGGATTGCCATCAGCTAACCCCGTGTAATGTGCGTGGTGATGCAGGTTGCTGTCACGGGCAGCACGGTGTGCCGGGTGTCGTTACTGCAGGGACAGGTGACACGCTGAATTCCGTGGGGTTCTGCAGCATTCTGCTCTGCCTTGGGTGGGACCATGGAGTGCTGGGGTGCCAGTCCTGGAAGCTGTTTCAGAAATTGATGAGTGTCTTATAAATAGGTTTGGATTATGTTTACTATTAGCTGCTAAAATAGCTATTAACGTAGTTGCTGAGGTATTTGCTGGGGCTGTTATTTGCCAGAGCTTTTCTATTTGATCTCAGCATTGTCTTTATTACACTTTTGTATCTGATCTCAGAGCTCTTCAGTGCACAAGCCCTGTTCTGTCCCACCACAGCACTAATTGGTAAGCAAATCTCCCCTCTGTGAGAGCAGCAGCATTTTCTTGGGATTCGACAGATCCCACTGCCCACATTTCCTTCGCTCCTCCACAGCCACGTGCTGCAGTGCCTTGCAGCTGCTTGCACCAGCGTGTGCGTTGCTCTGGAGCATGCTGCATGGCCATGGCCTTTCACAGTAAATGGGGGTTACGGCTGCATTTCCTGCAGCACACACAGTTCCGTGCCGTGTCACACAGAACAGCTGCTCACGCAGTGTTCGGGATTGGCTGCTGGTTGTGTGCAGAATAAAAGATGAGCAAATCAGTACAGTTGTGTGGGAAGGGTCACTGCCTTGTGCAGGGCACCCCGCTCTGCACCTCCCCTCAGCACTGCAAGCACTGACGGGCAATGGGCTCCAGGAGCTCCCCTCAGGAGTGCTGGGCTCCTGCACGGCGCAGGTTGGTGCCTGGGGGTGTTGTAATTTCTGGTGATTTTGAGCAGCAGAAATCGGCTGTGAAACAAATAGAGGTGTGGAAATGAATTGTGGTTGGCTCTGAAGCCGTGAGGATGTCAAAGCCGGAAACAGCGTGGCGTGGCACCTCTTGGTGACCTCCGATGCTGGCAGTGAAAACGGGAGCACAGAAGCGAGGTGGAGGGGGGCTTCCTGCTGGGCCACAGGTGGGGCTGCACCTGAGGGGCTGTGCCAAGCCCCCCAGCTGGGAGCAGGGTGGCCGGGCACTGTGCAGGGAGCAGAGCAGCCTGTCCTGCCCCACACCAACGGGGTGGCGAAACCGGGAGCTGAAGAACCCCTGCCTGCAGGAGGCACTTCTCATCGTCGGGTTTTCCCTCATTTGATTGCTAATCCTCAGGAGGCAGAAGCTGTCTCTTACCATAAGTTCCTCAGTACTCAGAACAGCGTGTCTTCATCATGGCCGGTACTTCTAAGAATTACAGTTTTTCCAAACAAATACGCAGCACGGAGAAATAATATCACTCATCCTTATTGAATGTCCTATCCAACGGCACAGGGATTAAGTGGAAATAGAGAATAAAACTACTCCTCCGGTTCTAAAAATAATTCTTCTGGGTCATGTGGAAAATCATTGCGGAGGTTATTTGTGGGAGTTCAAATGTTCAGTTGTTCTGCTTTACTTTTTCTAGGAATTGCTGCATGGCAGAGCGACAGCCTCCAGAGCTCTCCGAAAGCCCATGAAAAGAACTGCTGTGTTTCCTTTGGAAAAACTGGATGGCAGTGTAAGAGAAAAAAAAAAAAAAGTGTTAGAATGTGTTACAGCTTTGCTGGGATTTGGAAACGTAATAGAGAGTTTGGGGTGTACCTACTGGTGTCACAGTGCGGGCTGGACACGAGATGGGCTTGGGGACAGGAGCTGTTCTTGCAGCGTGCTGTGACCCGCGGTGAGGACAGCGGTGCTGCGCGGCAGGGGGACGTGTCAGTGGAAAATGATGAGGTTTCCTTGGAGGAACAATGGCATTTCTCAAAGGTTAGCAGTGTGCAGTAAAGCAGGTCGGGGAGATGGCCGCTTGGACCGTCCTCAAAGCTGAGGGAGAGCTATTTCTGTGCTTGGCCGAGGGGCACAGCCACGAGCAGCAGCAGAAACCCGTAAAGCTCGGCCCGAGGAGGTGGCTTTCCTGAAAGCCCCTGGCAGAGTCAGGGTGCTGAAATAGCACGACTGCTGACCGGCAGTTCCTGCGCTCTTTACTGTTTGCCAAAATATCATTTTTTAAAAAAAATAAAATATATATATATAGCCAGTGGCAGAAAATAGGAAAAGATGAAAGCACACGGTGCTGGCCCAGTGCAGAGCAAGTCGTTTCCTGATGTGAAAACAGTTGTCAAGCCACAGACCGTAAGCATTGCTATATGCAATTCCTTCTTTTGAATAAAAGGAAGTCAGAGCTGATTACACAGCAGATAGGTTACTTCTGAGTGGAGCCGTGCTTTTAAAGGCTACCTTGCTCTCCTTTGCTGGCACATCAGTGTATCGATGCTTAATTACAATGAAAAAAAATAGTCAAGACAGGAGCTTCCACCTCTTTGCCCTCCTTCAGCACAGAATGTCTTTGTAATTAAAGGGAACAGTTGCATCATATGTGGGAATGTCCCAGTAACAAGAAAGAGATCAGTGGGGAGGGTGAAGTTAGGAACAAAGCAAGTGGTGGGCACTCACACAGACACTGTTTTCTCCAGCTCCATCCTCTGCTGTCACTGGCACACCTTAATAGAAAGGGAGGAAAAAATGGTTCTGTGGCCTGCACACTGCATTATTTGCAATCTGTATGCATCGAAGAGAAAACTGACACGGTGTAAACACCTTCACGTCAAATAAGGGGAGAAATCAGCCCCCCTGTCACTGCTCATCTCCCTGCAGCACCCAGCGTGCTGTCGTGTTTCCTGGCACGTGGTGGGCAAGGGCCGGGGAGGGAGGAGGACACCTCGACACCGCTCCTCTGCAGTGGAATCTGCTCCACAAAAACGGGAGTGATCTCAGCCCGTGATTTTAAATTCTGTTTCTTAATATCTGTGAGCTTCAGGAGCACAACGTCAGCCTTTTTCCCTCTCCTCTGCCGTGGCAGCAGGCTGAGAAGATGCTGAGATACGAGGTGCTTGTCACCTGCCTGGGAGGGACAGAGGCACCAGTACCTGAAACAGAAATCCGGGCTACTGAAAAGCTGTCATCAGCCTGTATTCATTTATTGGCTCTAATGTGTAGTCTGCCTCAGTGCACGTTTAGCAATGAGCTTTGCAGAGCTGAAAACCATGCTATAAAACACGACTTTCTAGCGTGGTATCAAAACCTGATGATAAATGTAACACCCTGGGAGGCAGAGGTCTGGGTCAGAGGAAAGATGATGTGGTTCTAAGTAAGCCTACATGCTGAAGGGAATGTGGTGCAGTAAAACTGCTGCAGGCAGGGGAAAATGAGGACTTTACTGAAGAAATAAGAGGAAAAAACCACTTTTACTACTGGCTTCTGACCTTACTGGCTTCTCAAATGTACATGGGGAATGGAGAATAATTACTGAGTAATTTGCAGTGAGAATTGGCTGGGCCCTGCTGTGCTGGACGCACGTGCTGCCATTGCCCCAGCACCCCCAGCCAGCGCTGCCTGCCTTGGTGCCGCTGCTCGCCGGCCCCGTGCTCGGGGAACGCGGGGCCTGGGGCTGCAGGCTGGAAATTCTCATTTCCAGGAGCAGCTTAGGGCCTGTGGAAAACTCCCACTGACTTTGCTGAGATTATCCATTTGCGGAAAGTTATTTGGAGGGAAGTGCATTCCTTTGTAGAAGGGCTGGCAACAGGTCCGGCACCGCCGCGGCCTCGCTGCTGCCGTATTGTTTTTGTTGGGCTGGGTTCGTTCTGCGCCTCGCACAACGGAGCTGTGCTCCGTGGCTAGAGCTTGCGCTTTCCGTTTTAGTCTAATAAAAGTCGTATTGAAAAAAGAAAGCCCAACCTGAATATCAGACCCCTCGGGCTCTGTCATGTTGGTGTCTTTAAGCAGCTCCCCGTAGAGGTGACGCAGACCCGGTGTGACCTGTCTGTTGTCAGGAGAATTGCATCGTACGTGGAAAACGAAATGAGGGACAATGCTTTTCGTTACTTGCTGAGCATTGCCATTATTTTGTACTTTCGTGCCTTACATTTCCATTTATAGTTGTTTTGTGACCTCATTCATCTACATAATTTCAGAAATACTCCGACATTTAATTGGAAGGTAAAGGGGAAAAGTCCCCACGCTAGCATGTTTAAAGAGCATGCTACCTGCTGTCTGGTCAGCATATTTTCTCTGGAGCTCCAAGACAAAGAATCCTACGCTGCATTCAAAGCTAGGAGTTTGCTAGTAAAAATGCCCTTCTTCCTGAGAAGGGTGTTTAAAATGAGAGCCCACGTTTCTCACATCCTACCGTTGCCTGAAATACAAAATCCCATCCTATGTTGCTATGCCAGAAAACGTTAGGGGATAAAGCGCCGAGCAGGTCACAGTATTTCTAATTCAGATTAATGACCCCATTCAGCTTGTCTCCTTAGCAGGAAATTAGAAAGTGCTGGGAAGGAGAAAATAGTGATTCATAATGCGTGACTCTTTGTATTGGCAGTTGCACTCATTAAATGCTAAGATACTGTTTTGATATAAAATAATTGAGTCTGACTTATTTATGGGATATGGCTGTCTCAGCTCGCAGAGATTCCCTGGAAAGACTGCTGGCCCCATGCCCCCGTGGAGGAAAAGAGGAGAGCGATGCCCATCGGCAGCCCCTGGCCAGGTGAAGCACAAAGGAAATGCACAGAAATGGCCACTGCTGCTCTGCTCGGAGAGCCCCGGGGGCAGGCACCTTCCTTCTTCAGGATGGTTTTGAGCAGTCAAGGAGAAAGCAATGGTAAGCAACCTGGGAAGGCAGCTTCCATGGAGTGCATAATGTGATAACTGCAGTTACAGGAGGGTGACTCCTCGTGTCAGCATGGCTCCTGGCCATCTGGACTGGATGTGGGTCGGCCGCGCGTTCTGCCTGCATCCTTCAGGCAGGGCCCAGGATACAGCTCTGCCCCCAGCTCTGCCCCCCAGCCATGGCCTCCCCTTGCCAAAGGTTCCCCTCGCCTTCATCTGGGTTCCTGCACACGCACAATGATTTTGTACGCCACAGAAAGTCAAAATTTTGGCTGGAGAAAGGGTCCCAGTTCAAGAGCATTTATGTTGAAGCTCATATGGAGATGTGGGACAGTGCTGTCCTTTTCAGAGGTTTTCACAAATAAACTTCCTTCTATGCCCACTCTTAGTTCTTTGTTTGTTGCAGGCAGTGAGAACTCTGCCATTGGCCTAGGAAGAGAGCAGAACTTTTCTGGTGGTAGATGAGGTTCCTTCTGGTCCCCAGAAATGCTGAAGTGATCCCAAGAAGCAAGGACCAAACCCTTCATTCCCCGGGGAACGCTGCAGCTTCCTGCTCCTAGGATTTTCCTCCTGCATTTGAGTTCTTTTCCCTACCCAGCGGCATAGCTCCAGCTCCTGGCAAATGTCAGTGTGAAAGATGGCAAGAAAGATAAATGCTTGTAGCAAGGCCTCTGATGTGTGCCCCAGAGCCCTGAGCAGCAGGCTGTGTATGGCAGCACCACCTCGGGCTGTGGCTATGGGAAAAGGGCTGTCGGTGCTATTATTTTGTGAGGAGCCCAGCTCGGTTTGTGCCTGTTCATTTGGAAATAAATGTGCCGTGGGCTGAGATCAGATGGGCAGAAAAAGGACTGTGGGTCAAAGGGGACCAGAGGGTGTGAAACATCAGCATATAGGAGGCTTGGCGTGTCAAAGACTAGGGTGCAAATGGCCTTGGATTTTCAGATTTTCTGCATTTGTATCAGTAACGTACATTCTGCTGAAATCCCAGATTTGGTGTCTTTTAAAAAAAATTATTTATTTACTCCGGGTTTGGCTTGTAATCTTTAGGAGCTGGAGTTACTAGATGCTGAGAGGTGGCACCGTTCACAGCCTCGTGCTGCCTTGATTGAACACGGAGGTCAAAGGCCAGCAGAAGCCAAAGGTCCCTGCAAGCTAACCATATGCACGGGCTCGCCGAGCTCTTCTCCCTCTGTGTCATGAAGACAAATGGCATTTTTTAAAATTCTCCCAATGAACTAGCATTCATTTTCTGGCGTCTCTTCCTTCTTTATTGCTTCCTAATGAGCTTCATTCCCATCACCTCTAGCCTCCTGCTTTTGAGTCTGCATTTACACCAATGCAGAGAAGAGCAGCAAATTGAACAAATTAATTAAGTTGGCCTGTCTAATGAAATGGGCTCTGGTGACTCCTGGGTTTTCCCATCTTGCTTTTTAAAGAAATCTTCTCTATATCTTCGATGGCCGCAGTTGCTGGGCTTTTTGTGTCCAGAGGCTTGGCAAGAACACCAAATTCTCTTTGTGTAGTGTTTTGGGTTGAACTGAGAACATTTCCTTCTCTGTGTCTATTTTTATACACATACATGTGTATGTGCACACAGGTATATTTTTGTTCTTTATTTGTGTATTTGTGGCGGTCATTTTACTTGCTTGTTTATTTTTTTTAGCAGTAGAATTTTCATGAAAGTGCTTTTCAGGAGCTATCTGGAGTAAGAGCCATTACTGACGAAGGGATCTGGGCTGTCGCAGTCCACGGAGCTTCCTCTCAGCCTGCTCTGGTTGGGGTCTGTTTTCTCTCCCGTTCTTCCCATGCTGCTTTGTTTGCAGTCTGTGCTCTCTGGGGCAGATCAGCTGATTCAAAATCAAGCATTCGCTGCACCCAGATACAGTCATGCTTATGTTGCCTTTTTTTTTTTTTCCCCCCAAGAGTATCACTTCTTAGCACTGGAAGAAGGCAGCTGTCTTAAACTGTAAAATCCTGCTTATTTCTATGAAGTGTGGATAAACCAAAGATCTGTTCCTGCACATGCTTCTGTTCCTCATGGTCACAGCTTTACTCATTACTCAGGTGAGGATGCTGACCTTTGTGCTGCAGGTTGCCTGCGTCTGAAACGCATGCAGCACCTCTGTGTGTAAATTCATTATTATCATTACATTGCTTTAAGAGACTCTTAATGAGTGAAGGAGCATGATGAAAGCGCTGAACTTGCAAAGGTTAAGTGTGGATCAAAGCAAGGGCTGTGCTCCAGTCTCGGCCATTTCCTCGCGTTGGCCGTAGCCACCCGCTGCACGCGAAGCAGTCGGTGCGACGAAGCTGTTCTTTGTGTGACACCAGGTGTTACCATCAGGCCAGCCAAGTTTACCCCTGGAGAAGAAAAATCAGGACAGCCACGCTTTTGTTTTGTATCACTAATGCTTTTTATTCCTCCTAACGCGCCCTTTGCTGCACATCACTGCTTTCTTAGGCGGGTTTTAAGGCTGGTTACAGATGAATAGGACTAATGGCCTCCACCTGATTTTTACGAGATAGCTATTTAATCCAGCATTTCTAAGTGCTGTTTCCTAACACGGTACTACTGTTACCAGATGAAAGTGCTATGGATTCTTTCCAAGGAATATGTGAATAATTTTAAATTGCTCTGCTGAAAGTGCTTTTACTGAGCCTTTTCCCCTTCCTGTCTGTGCTGTGTTTTCACTTTGAAGTAATAAATACATACAGTCTCTGGGTGTCTGTATGGTTACCCTGACCATTTTCTTCCTTTTTATTCCACAGCTCATCACTTCATTATACCTGAAAAACAGTGAAGCTCCTGTGAAGTGAAGGCTATATGGAACACGGGGATATCGTTCTGTACTGGTAAGAGATAGTACCTGAAGCTCCAGTAGTGCTTAATGGAAGATCTGAAACATCCTGTACTGAATTGCCAGTGGGGAGCTGAATCTGATCCAGCTTCCAATGTTGGTACTCTGTTAGCTTTAGTAGAATTATTACACGATGAGAAATATCAATTTTAAACTCATCCTTCTGCACCTCTTTAATCCACTGCACATAAAGTACAAAATTTTGTTCCTGCTTCTTCCATTGCACAGTTTGTCCTGTGGTATTTTACCATTCTGCAACGAGAGTGTCTGGAGATGGATGATAAATGCTCAACTATGAATTCTTTTACAAACTTGATACAGTATAGTCTGGATGATGAGTTTATTCCAATCCCTGATGTGAGTTTGATGGAACGCGCTCAGGAGATTCAGAATAAAGCAAAAGCCAGCAATAGGGAGTGCATGCTGACAGAGAGAGGTTCTCAGCAATTCTTTCAACTGCATCCTCTTCCTGTTCTCGTGTTTTGCTATGTGCTCTTGGTATCCTTTTGTTTCTGCTACCCCAATGACAGAAAGAACACCGATGGCTCTCTGTGGGAGAACTGGAGTGCAAGAAAGCGCTGCTGAAGATACAGGCTGGATCTGTGTTCCCAACAATGTCAGCCTTTGGGAGTAGGACTTGCTCCTTGGAAAGCTGCCTATCAGTGGCATTTTTGTTTGCCTTTTAATTAGAGATATCAGAAATACATTATCTATGTTGAGACAAGCAGCAAGGGTGATCTAACCTATAGGTGAGGTTTGGGACAGTTTCAGTTGTCCGTCTGTGGTCAGGTTCACTGGCTCCAGCTCTCACAGTTCCAAGACCTTTCTTCCTGTCCGGAATTTCCTGTAGTCAAGGCAGGAAGAATCAAGCGTATTTTAGAGGGTCAAAGTCTTGTGAACAGTGAGGAGATCTGCATGCCTCAGATTCCTGCAGTCCTGGTGGAGGAGCAGTCTGCAGAGGCAGAGGGCTAAATTGGACAGGATCAACTGTACAGTTTCCTTGCAGAACCAGGACATAAAATACATATTAAAATGACCTTTTTTTTTCTTTTTTCTTTTTCCTGTAATGTCCTCACACCATTTTCTGTAAGGTAGAGTTCTTGCAAATATTTCCCTGCTTTAAAATGGGCCAGAAGCACCTGTAAGACTTTGACAGAGCTGTTGCCAATTACGCTTATGGCCTGAAATTTTGTCAGAAGAAGAAAGAGCACAGAGGTACCAGGGCAATCCTACTCACGCTGCCCACCAGCATGCCTCAGCTCTGCTGAGTGGGCATCGCTGCTGAGAATTCAACAGTTTTCACATGAACTTAAAAACTGGCACTAGGACTTAATATAGGAAGCACCCGAGCATCTCCTGAGATCAAGGTTACCTCCTAAGAGGAATGGAGGTGCAATAACTTGTTTAAAGCCATGCAGCAGGAATAATGGGCCTGGGAATTACCCTAGGCCAGTGTCTTAATTGCTGCCTCATTCAGCCTCTTTGTGATGCTGTTTCTTCACTGTGCCTTCGGGTCCAGGAACAAGGGTGCTAGACCACAGAAAGAGGCATAAATGCAACAAAACCTGCTAAATTTGGTTTCCACATGCCTGTCATGCTCCTTAGGAGAAGCAGCTCCCTTGCTTGTGCCTTGGAATGCTTAGGGAAGGGGTTTTCTGAGTAACACTGTAGCTTTATAGAGAGTAACGCAATTCTTTTGGTCTGAAAGATCTCTTCATACATTCAGGAAGAAACCAAATAAGGAGGAATACAAGATGGCCAAAGGAATGTAAAATGAATATTTGCTCTGTCAGGTTTCTTCAGGAAAACAAGCCACGAGAACTATATGCTCTACCTGTTGGACATTAGCTCACTTTATGGGAGTTGGCACTGCAGAGAATTTATAGGGATATAGTCACACAAAATCAGCTTCACAGAGACTACTGATTTAGATGTCTAATTTAGGAGCACAGGCTCTCTCTGTAGTCACTGGAGCCTAAATTAATGTCTTGGAATTACCCCTGAGAGGACGAACCTTTCTCTGTTGAGTACAGAGCGACCTGAGGCTCCTAATTGAGGCACACAGGTCCCATGCCCAGTGTGTCAGCCTTGTACAAACCATACCGTGTTCAAGCCCTGCATCCTTCTTGTTCACTGAGTAGCGCAGAGTAGGGCAGAGACTTCCTCATGCAGACCTTGATATGAACCTGTTTCCACTGGCAAGGAGTGAGGGGGCTTTGCCAGAGCAGCTTTTGCAGAGAGGGGTGTGCATCCTTGGCAGGTCCCTGCTGGATGTGCCCTGCTCCAGAGGGTCAGCACGGCCGTGGCACACCTCCTCGCCTCACCTGGAAGGTAAGGGAAGAAGTGGAGATGATTAAAGCAAGGGCCAGAAGGGGCCTGCGAGCCCCTGGTTTCTCCATCTGCCCCTGCCAGGGCTCTTCCCGTGACCCAGCACAAGCTGCTGGGCTCTTGCTCAGTCTCCACCTCTTTGCAAGGAGAATGATTTTTTTTTTACAGGAGGTGATGTCACGAGAGTGTTGTTGAGGGGATGTGACTCAATGTTTATATAATGCTTTGAAGATGAAGAGTGGTAAGTATTGTTATTTGAGATGGTAACAAAATAAAACAAAATATGTTCGGTGCAGCTATTCAAGCCAAATCCATTTTCAGTTAATCTTCCAAGCAGGAATTCAAAATCAAAGTAAAAAGCCTTGCCAACTGGAACTTTACAGCTTGGTGGGAAAGTATGAAAGAGAATTAATTGGGTTTTAAATAGTTGTAACTGTATTGTGATGCAGCATGATCTAGAGTGCTTGGCTGCTGCTGGTTGCCAGTTGGTTTGGAACTGAGCTTCCTCAGGGGAATCTTTTTTGCAGAAAAGAAAAATAGTTGGGCCATCATGCGTGGTGTACTGTATAGACTGACAGGAACTGCCTCTGTGCTCTCTATGAAAACATGTGCTTTTTTCCACTTCGTGCTGCTTTTTTTCAGTAATGCCACATCTTCAGTGGAAGATGTGGAAAGCAACAAAACCGCCCATTGCCACCACAGAGCACCTCGTGGGGAACTGCCTGCCCTCCCACAGAGCTCGGTGCCTGGTACTGCCCCCAAGGGCCCTGCAGGCCAAGGCAGGCAGCTCCTGCCTCCAGGAGAGCCCTGCTGGGGACAGCTTCAGGGCTGTATGCTGTTGCTCCAGGCTGCAGGCTGGTCCCTGCAGCATCTGCTTCTGGTTTCGTTCTGTGCATGGCTGTCACAGGTGCATCTTCCTTTGGGTTGGGGTTGTTAGTAAGCAGACACTGTTTACTAACAGTGTAATACAGAAGAATGTGCTCCCTGGCTTTGCCAGCCTTGCTCTCATTCTGATGCCTTTTATCTTCTCTTGCCTCAGTTTGGGAACACAGAAATTACTGTACTGAATCAGACTAACAGTTCAGCGTTCCAGAAGCAGTGGTTGGTGTGGCCAACTTAAAATCCCAAGGACAGCTGCAGCTCAAAATTATTTCTACCTCACTGCTGATGTTTTAAAATATGATGGCAAAACCTGTTGTAAATATCTGCTTAACACAAGTTCTCTATAAATTGAGCATAACAACACAGTGCCTTCCTGGGAGTGTTGCTAAATCCAGATCATTTGCAAAAGACCTTCAAGTCCTGTACTGAAATTAGCAAAGTTCCACTGCTGTTAACTGCCACAGACCTGCTTCTTACAAGGAAGGGTCTGCGTGCATTGGATTTACATTTTTCACCTGATGTTCAAAGGGGCTTGAACATGGCTCACAGCCTCTTGGTTTTAGTGGGATTTGTCCATGTGAAGTGCCCTTATAAATGGGTTATTTACTGCCTTCTCGCTTTCACTGAATGCCCTGTTTTCTAGCTAAGCCATACTGTTTGAATTTTCCTGTTCTGTGCAGAGGTGTGTCTTCAGATCCTATTTTTTGTTTTCTTAGTACTTTTGAAGTTACTTGTTCCTAAAATATGACTTTCAGTAAACATTTCAGCACTTTAATTTGGCTTAAATTTACACTTGAATATTGAAGTTCCAAAATAGTTTCATGAGCAAATAAAAAAGATGATGGCTCTGGAATCGTTTCTTTTTCAGTATCTTTTAGTTCTGCTAAGCTATATACACAAGTAACTGCCTTATAAACAGCTTTATATTGCTCTCTCTTGGAAATCACTGGAAAAACAAGCTGTAATGGGTTGCAAATGGCACAACGTTATGTGCCACAGTTTCTGCAGCCAGGATGAACAAGATCATTGCAAAGATATCACGTTGATAAAAGTGGGCATAGAGAGAATGACTTGAGATCTCAGCTCTCCATATCACAAGTAATAGAACAAAGGAAGAATTACAAATATTTTTTCTTCTCAGAAACAACTTGAGCCAACAGCACTTTGCTTGCTGAAATGCTTTCTCTGTCATATTCCAAGTAAAATTTTTATTTCCTTTAAAGCCATGTTTGCTGTTGCTTCTTTGCATAAATCATTTTTCTCACCTTTAGAAAGCAGGTTCTCTCCGAGAACCCATTCATTAGCTGTCAGAGGAAAGTGCAGATCACACATTCACAAACACTGAGTGGACAGAGCAGCCCTGAAACACCCATGGCAAACATTCATTGCTCGAGGTCTGGCGATGTTAAAAGCGCAGTGCAGGACTGATGGATTTTTTTCCTTTTTGGAGAAGAACCTATGTGAGATGCTAATGTTTTATGGTGATGTGTAAATGTAATATAGCAACTTAAAGGCATGTCCTGGAAGCTTTATGCCCAGCAAACACTGGGCTAGCTCTTCAGGTCCTGTTCCCTGAGGTGTTCTGAGTGCTTGTGTCCTGTCGGAATGGTTGTTCTGTATGTCTCTGGGTGCAGGAGGAGAGGCTCTATAGCAGGGGAAAAATCCAAACAGAAAACTTCGGTGGCATCATTTGGGTTTTTCTGCTTTTCCCAAAATCCCACAAAATCTTTTACTTTTGTATGAGTGCAGCAGGTAGGCGTTTCACAAACTAAAAATCAGAGATTCATGAAAAGATAGACATCTCTTCCAATTACTATCCTGGCCATCTTGAACTTTTCAGTGCTTTCTGAAACACATCCAGAAGCTCACGAGACCTGGTTCCACGTGGTGCAGCTTCTTATGTCCATTGAACGGAGCCTCCCCCCATAAAACCCTGCCTGAAAAGTTTTGTCAGAAAATAAAGCACTGTTCACTGAGGGACATATGCGGCTCCTTTGTGCCAGCAGTGCTGTGGGTGTCAGCTGTGGCAGTCATACAGTTTAATTAAGGCGAGGCACATTGACGTGTGCGGTTTTATTTGAGCTTGCTCTTCCTTGCACGCCTAATGGACTGAGCCCCATGAGCCTGAGCGAGCCTGAACTGCTTCTGCCAGCAGTCACTGGCAGCCATCCCTGCGTGGATGTGTGGATGTATAGGAGGAATTGTCTGCTCCTACAGAATCCTAGCTGCTGGGCGTAGTAACACACAAAACTTAGAGGGGCACTTTGTTGTTGCTGCCTTCTTTAAGGAAGGCGATGACCGAGGTAGAAGGATACGGTGGCTGTAACACACCAGTTCTGGCTTTCTCAGTGCTGATTTTATCCGCTGCTGCCCGGTTTAGGACTGTGTGTAACCAGAGGACTGTGGACTTGTCAGAAAACACGCCCACGTTCTTTCTTCAGCGCAGGGTGAGACTAGCAGTTGTGGGGACCAGTTTGATTTTATTTTTCGATTGCTTTTGACACACCCGTGTGCCAGGAGCTGGTGTGAGAGGAAGGCCTGGTGGCAGTGTCCTTGCTGATGGCACTGCAGATCTGTCCCCTTCCCCTGCAGCCCAGGGCGCACCACGAGCCCTTGAGTGCAGGGGTTCCCACCTGGAAAACATCTGATAATGCCGGTGGGGAGCAGCGAGGAGTCAGAGCAGCACTGCTGTCCTCTGCGGATTTACAGACGTTGGCTCTGGCTCTGTCAGCAGTGCTGAGGTGCTTCCTCTGTCACCCAGCACCCTGAGCCTTGCATGTCCGAGAAACACGGCAGCAATCCTTGCAGTGCAGGCTCTGTGCAGTGCTGCTGGTGACACCTGCACACGGACGCGGTGCAGCAGAGCACACGAAGGAGGAACCCCGCAAAATGGCCGTGATTTCTGCACATCCGTGTGGGGCCGCCCGCCACAGCGGGTGCTCTCTGGAGCACGAAAGACTCAGCGGTGCCGGGGCCGAGCGGCACTGTGCCCGAGGGGACCCTCGAGGCAGGCCTGGAGGCCCTTGGGAAGACCCAAAGAAGCATTGCCTGAGGTGAAGCCCTTTGTTCTGCGGGGATCAGACAGGAAGGCCCGGGCGGAGCTCTGCGCTCCGCGCGCGGTGCCGCCCCCCTGGAGCCCCGGTGCCGCTCCTGAGGAACGGCCGTTGGGCTGTGACGGCCGCACCGCCTGGGCGAGGGCGCCACCTGCCGGCCGCTGCGGGCCGTCCCTCGGATGCGGCCTCTGGGCGCGAGTCCTGCGGAGATTGGTGATGAGATTCGTGAGGAGAGGAGCGGCTGGCACTTTTAAGGCTGAGAGGTCTGACTGATGCTGTGCTACGTCACGCACGTTTGTCTCTGTTCAGATTTCAAGTTACAAGGAGAGACAAGCTTTTGGTCACAAGTGGAAAGAATTAGCGGTACACAGTTGTCCCCTGTGCTTTCTGTGGAGAATCCCTCAGGTGTGTGCCCCATCCACTCCAAATCCCTCAGTGTGGTGCTCACCTGCTCTGAATCCCTCAGGTGCGTGCTCCTTCTGCTCCGAGCTGCTCTCTCCCCGCTGAGCACAGGGTGAGGGCTCCGGGCCACACACTCAGGTGTGAAGGAGAATAAATCTGAGCCTGAAATCTGGTCATCATTTCTGACCAAAGCCAGGTGCTGGGAAAATGTATTCAGGCTGTACGAGGCCATAATGGGTAAAGGCCAGAGAAGAATACAGCTCTTGTGTCATTGGTACAATCACACTTTTTACTTGCTATTTTTTTGGTGATTGCTGTAGTGTCAGTGCTAACTTTGAGTTACGTTTTCAAAATGCCAAGGAATAAGCGAGGTTTGTTGTTATATTCACTGAGGACAGCCCCTCAGGAGTCGCTCAGCTGAGGTCTCTGCACTTCTCAGACCTCTCTTCCTGCAGTACCTCTCACGGGCAGACGAGGCTGCTGTGCAATTGCTTCTCTCATTTCTGGGGAGCGATAGGAATGGGACTGTGTCCTCCTTGCTGCTGTCTCCTGTGGCCTCCCCTAAGCTCCATGGCTGTTGTTGCAGGGAATGGTCAGGGCTGCTTTCCTTCTCTGCGGGTTTTGGGAAGAACAGCTCCATGTCCCTGCAGCACGCACACTGGAGCTCCCTCCCTTCCCTCTTTGCAGAGACTACTGAGGAAAGCACAATGGTATAAATGAAAAGCACTCCGTGTACTGGGGGGGATCACATCTACTCCTGTTGAAGTAGTTTCATTATTCGAGCATCTTGTTTTGTTGTATTATCAGCCTCAAATTCCTGGGTGACATCAGTGTAGCACTTCCAGCCTCCATGGGGCAGGGTTTTCTTTGCAGGCGTTTCTTTCTGATGCAGTCCTTGCTGTAATTACCCCTACCTGGCTTCTAGACTGGATTGCTACAAAGTGGAATGACACGGAACTTTGCGTCTAACCCCTCTCCTGCCAAAAGTTTTTGCTTGTCAGAGATGCCTCTACTGTTTTTATAGTGACATAAAACTTGTAGCTCTTCGGGCACAGCAGTGCCAGGTGAAACCCTTCACTCCACAGCTGACTCACAGGTTTGTAGTCTGGCCTTCATCTCAGCATAAGCAAATGCTTGTTTAGGCTGTCCTACAAGTACACAAGTTAGTGCCACCGTCAGATTTCTAGATAACAGTTTCCTAGAAGCAAAGAATAAATGGTAACAAAGGATATCCTTGAAGAAGTTTTGAGTATAAAAACCTCAGCTTGAACATGACTTTGTTGAGTGAGGAAATGAAAATAACAGAATTGGCTTTCAGGATCAAGGATACATCTCATTGTACACGCAACCCGTGGTGTGGGATGATGGTATGTGATGTCACAGAGAGCAGCACACCCGACACCTTCTGCTGGTGAGCGTCACCACGAGGAAAGTCACTATTTGCTCACAGAGCTGCTTTGTACCCTTGTAAATCCAAAAGAAAATCAAGCAGCTCAGGGCAATGTATTGTCCTGGGAAAGAACATTTAGCTACAGCAGAATGACCAAAATGTTTTTTTCTCCAAGGGAACATATTGAGTGAACTATATTATTCTCTAGATAATGGACAAAAATGTTCTTTGTTATGAAAACTTTATGCTCTTTCCTAAGCATTAATAATGCTGGGAGTATGTGGGTGGGAGAGCAGGTGGATAGAAATGATAAATGGAAAAGCAAAATGGGAGAGCTATGAAGCTGTAATTTCGTATGAAATATTTCTCCATATGATACCTCTTTCCTTTAGAACTGCTTTATAAAAGAAAAATGCTTTGCATTTCCTGCAGCCCTCGGGTTTTTACTGCTTTTTAAGTGTAGCACTACTGAAAGGCAATGAGCAGACGATGTTTTAGGAAAGCCTTTATTTCCCAGATGATGTGCAGTATGAACAGCAATGGAAATTTCCTCCTGCTCTGGGCCAGTGCCTGAATTTTGTCTAAAAATCATCTCTGAGGCTGAGAACGCAATTCCTCTCCAGTGCTTGTTTATTCTCCAGCATCTCTGCCAAGCTTAATGAGATCGGACAAATTTCCTTGCTCTTCTGGATTGTTTCCCTGTGCTTTAGAAACTGGATGGTTTTCTGTCATTACCTTCTTCACAGGTCACAGAGCAATAACAGCAGCAGCGGTCACTGCACGCGTGGATGGATCCAGGTGAGCTCCTGGGTGGGCTCCACCTCACAGCAATCCTTCCATCTCGTGTTTGCTTGGAAAACTCTGCCATTAAATCTGATTCTGTCATCGTAGGAAGCAAACATTTCAACTTTCAGCGTTCCATCCCAGTCTTTAAGACTTGGCAATAATTTCTTAGAAAGTATGATTAGTCTTTCCATCGTGAATTATAAGTAATGACACTTTTTTTTCTTATTTCAACCTCTTTGCCTCACTGCTATTGTAAATTCTTTCCTGTGGGTACTAGGAAGGAATTAAGGCCATCTTGCTAGTGAGACTTACCCATGAGAGTTTCCATTCAGGGCCCAGAAAACTTTATTAACACTGAATAAATACAGTTCTTCCTTCCACAGTGTGCACAGAAACACCTTCCTGAGGTGATCAGTTGCATTTTGATTGAGACCCGTATTCAGCGTTACACAGATTTCATTTATGTCTGAAAATAAAATGCAATGAGCTTGAAACTTTGCTGCGTGGATCTCACCAGCCAGCTGCTTCATAAATTAAAGAAAAAAGCCATTTTGAAGAATAATGCTAAAAAGAATAATTAGCACAAGAAGGAGTATTTGCAGCACTATTAGTCAGAAGCAAACAGTATAACAAGCAAGACTAAAATCCATGGTGGCCTTTCCAGTTAGAAACTTGTGAGTATTTCAGTAGTTTGAGTGGGGAATGTCTGATAATTGCATTGTTAGAGCTTTGTTGAGCAGGGTTTGAGCCGTTTCTGTTGGTTTTCACTAGTGGGCTCCCCTTTCCTTGTCACCTCCACCTGTATGCTGGAGGCATTGCATCTATACTCATGTAACTGGGAAAACATGAGAGGTGTGCGATTGATTTCATTGATTGGGAACATGTAACCAGCACAAAAAAGGACAAGCTGGAGTGGATACCAGCTGCTCAAAGGCTTTTACAGCCAGATAAAGAGTTAAGGCATGAGAAGTCATTTTAAAGAGGTAACTATCAGGCTGGATAAATGCTTTTGTCCCTCTACACTTACATGTTCAAGTGCAATGCTTGACAATCACATAGGGGCAGGTGAAAAAGATTCTTAGAGGAATCTCCAGCTGGGCAATTTGCATGGGTCCAGGAAGAAAGGCAGAACCACGGAGCACAGAGAGCCCCAGCCGGCACATCTGTGCTGCAGTCGGAATTAATTTTCATTAAAAGGTGTGCAGAGCAGCAGGAGGACAAACCGAGGCGTTCTGCAGATGGAGAGGGCAGCTAAGGGAAAGCATCAGCAGGGTGACCCCGTGCTGCAAATTCTCCTTGTGAAGAAAAAGCAAATACACTCACCTGTCAGCTGAGGGAGGGCTCGCCTTGCTGCAGGCTGTGTATGGCAGCTGGTCTATGTGGGTGCTCGTGGCACTGGGGGTTGCTCTGTTTTGGTTTTAGTACCTGAAAACCTTTGGTAAGCACTGGAAAATCCAACAAACAAAAACACAACCCAAACCAAAAAACCAGAAGGAACTTTTCACTCCTCAAAAAGGTCAGTCCATTAGCCACAAAAACAACAGATGTTGAAAGGAAGGAATTTTAACTGGAGGACTGAAATTGGCAGCAGGGGAGGATGAGTTGCCAAAATGTGTCCTTGTTTTGCTGTTTCTGAGAGCCTCAATCCCTGCTAATGGAAGACTTCCACGTTTGGCCCCGGCGCAGACGTGATGTCTCACTGAGCACCCAGGGCAGTGTAGAACGCTGCCACTGCTTTGTGCTGAGTTGTGTGGGATCCTTGCTTACAGGGCAGCACAAAGAACGAAGCGTTTTGTACATGCAGTGATCAGAAGAGAGTAACTGAAATGGTAGTTCTAAACATACACTGTTCTCAGGCATTGGTTTTTTAATTCATGTTATCCATGAATTGGCTAATGCCTATCAAGTGCTTTGAAGATAGAAAACGCTCTGAGTGCTACGTACTATTGCTAGTATCATTATCTCCTAGGTTTAATTAGTTCTTGTGCATTTTAATTGGAGTCTTGAGATGTAAAACAGAGAATATGATTTGGCCCCAATTTTGTTTTCAGAATCCTGGCGAAATGAACAGCTGCAGTGCCCACACACGCGAGGAAGAGGACTAAGGGCGTGCCTGAATCCTCCTGTTTGTCCTGCACAGAGGGAGCACCTGCTGCCCCCTCTGCCTTGAGCTGACCCTTGCCTAGCAGCAGGACAGGGCACACAGCCTGGCCTAGTGTAGCATTTTTACAGCAGGCTGTGTCACAGTGCTACGGAGCCTTGGAGGACTAGAGACAAGAAGATGATAGCACAGAGGTGAGAGGAGGCTCAGTTTCCTTGTGGGGCCAGCACGTTTCTGTCACCCTGTGAGGAAGGGGAGCTGCCTTTCAACCAACAGTGTCTCTGACAGTGTCTGGTTGTAGTTTTTCCTTTCCATGTAGCAATGACGAAACCTGCCGACCTTGTCTTTCATTCTTGCCTGTGGTTCAGAAAGTTATAGGGGAAATAACTTCCTATTCAGCCATATTTATTTATTTAGAAATAACTACTTTTGAGGGAAACCTCAAGATCCTCTCGGGACAAAAACCTCTGGGAGGTTTTCCTTTCAGTTTGGTCCAAACCACTGTCCCGCTCCCCTACCAGGATTGGGGACTTTCTGGCTTTGTGTAAATTTGTACATGGTTCAGTTCTAGAGTTTGTTTTACTTCCAAAAGCAATTGGGCAGCTGGCAAACCTTGCCCTGCCTGTTTGCAGCTAGGCTGTGTTCTGCACTTTTCAGAATGTTTTCGTTTTAGTACTTATAAGACACCCCCCACCATAAAAAGAAAAAAAAGAAAGAAAAAATTACAGTTTAGAAAGGAGTAAGTTTGCTCTTATTATAACACACATTTATCAGAGTTAAATCAGCTGGGGCTCTCTGATGTATGGCTGACTTGCACAACTTCAGTACATTTTTGGCACTAGAAGGAAGCTCTTTCCACTTCTGTTACTGGAACTGGAAGGGGATTCCAGCTGAAAGGAGACAATGTGATTTATTTTTTTTCTTAATTATTTTGTATTAACTATTTCCTTCTTCTGCTGGTTGATATCGTTTTTTCTCTATGCAAATGGCATCCTGCTTTCTAGTAAGAGGTCAGAAATAAAGCTGGTAGGTAAGCACCTGAGCAGGGCACCGACCCGCTGCTCCTCGGCAGTAATGGGAAGTCCCTGGCTGCAGGCAGAGAGGTCTGGGGCAAGTTGGGCACCTAACATCTGCCTATTTCCATAATGCTGAGTTAAAAAAACCAAAAAACCCCCCAAACAACAACAATAACAAAACTACAACAAAACAAATCAAAACCCAAAACCTGAGCTCTGTTCTCTATTTTAATCACAGTTTTCCATTATCAGTTCTGGAGCCCAGTGGCATCTTATCCTCCGTTCTTCAAACTTCATGGGATCGAAACCAATTGTCCCCATCTTCAGATACGAGGAGGATAAAGTCCTTTGTGTTAACCTTGGAGGAACGCCCGTTATGTCAGCCTAGGAAATCAAGATACTGAATTAGATCCTCTTTTATTTCTCATGGTGCTGCAGTTGCAAGAATTCCCTCTGCAGTCATCTTGCTTTGTGTGCATTATTTATTTAATGCTACAAACAGAGAAAAAGTACTCATTCCCCAAAGAACCTATTTTTCTTTGGCCTCAAATATTTCCTTGTCGGAAGCAGTGGTTTATCCTGCAGCCCATCCATTTATCTTCAGAAGCACTTGCCCTTGGCAATTGTCGTTCGTCAGCTGTGACAAAATGTGCAGCAGTTTGTTTCTCTTTCCTTTCTGCTCCCTTTGTATCCAAACATTCCAGTGTATGTCAGCCCTAATTGCTGGCAATTGGCTGAGGTTGGCAGTACTCTGCTGGCAGTTCTGAAGCCACGGTTTGTGCTGTACTTAAGCTACGCGGTTTTTCTTGGAATCTTTTCCAAATTGTCCCCCTCTCTGTTTTACCTCCGTTTTGTTCAGTTTAAAGCTTCTACCTGGGCTGTCACGCCTGTGGCTGTGCAAACCATACAGCACGATTTTCTCTACCGGTGAGTTTCTGCTCTGCTGAAAACAAAACAAAAAATCCCCCTCAAAACCAACCAAGCAGCCAACCTCACTTCAGTGCCCTCCAGCCCGTGTGCCAGCAGTTTCCAGCATTCCTGCCTCTCTGGAGCTGATGGAATGGCAGCTCCCGGGAGGTTAGAAACCCTGACTGGGGTCTCTTCCTTTTGTTTGGCTGCTAAGAAGCCAACGGGACAAAATCTCCAGGAACATGGACACCCCTGAGACACTGTGCAGAACGTTACGATGGGGCGTGCGCCGGTGAGCTGGCACTAGATAGAACAGTTCACTCACCTAATATATTGAGCACAGCTTAATTGAACATGTAATGGATTTGTCTCGCTGAGAGGAATCAGCAGAATAACAAGGGAGTTTGTGTGTGGAGAGGAAGGTTGCAGAGGAAGGCGATCTGTGGGGATCACCGTTTGTTCAATAACCTCATGAGCAGCATTTCCAGTTCCTGATGCCTTTTATCCCCACGTGGGAGCATTGATACATACGCTTGCGTTTCAGCAGCCTCATGCCAGGAAAGGATTTCAAAGTATTATTGCAGGACATGGTGGTAAATATGGAGTTGAGGGCTGTTTGCTGACCTGACAGTACAGCTGGAAGTCAGTGCATCATTTGATACATTTACAGAAGCAGAACAGGAGGTGGAGAGGAGGTATGGTTAGCAGCTGTGGTTCCAGCTTAGGCCTGCAGCTCCACCCAGCATTGTGGCCATTGGGACATGCTGCAAGGACATGTGATTTGCTTCCTTCTTCCCCAATAATTTTTCGTGTGTTTCTCTTAAGAAATCACCTGTGAAGTTTCTTTTTCTTTTTCTTTTTTTCAAAAAGCATTTTGGGAAAAATGCTGTTGGCTTTCCTGTACTGCTTCCACTGGGCAAAATGAGAACCAAGCTGTTTGTTGAACACGCTCACCAAGCTCTGCGTGCTGGCTTCTCCATCCCTATCATGAGCCGTATTCATCACTGTGAAAAATTGCCAATGAGCTAGAGACTGAGGGCTGGATCAGATGCATGTATACTTGAAAAATGTTAATTTTTAAACTGCTGTAGCAATGAAGAGAGTGTATCCAATAGGAAGTATCGCTTTCTGTTAGATTTCTCTGAATGCTTCACTTCATGGGAGCCCAAACATTGGAGGCTGGTTGTTTTGTTGCTGTTGTTTTAGTATAAAAGGTGGGGACAGAAAAAAAGTGTGTCGTAAATGCTTAAATTTAAGTGTAACTCCAGTTCTGTTGGCCTCTTAAGGGAGGAGGGCAGGAGATATCCATCTTCATCTCTCCAGGCACTGTGCCAGTATTTGCTGCTTTTCCAGGGATGGGGAAGCGAAGGATCACTCTGCAGGGCATGCACCTTCTTGCTTCCACCACATTGCCTGTTCCACCTCCATCAGCATCAGCAGAAGGAAGCATCTGGCCTCTGATTAACTCACTAATCAAAGCTGAACACAAAACTAACTCCAGCGTCACCCTAACGATGATCAGAAGTACAATTAAAACAAACCCACAGCTGCTCTGGTTATGCATCTGTTTTGGATCCCGGCCAGGACAAACTGTTAGCTGTGCAGAAAAGTTGCCAAGCTCTTCATGAGAAAATTGACCCCATAAAATGTTATAATTAATGATTTCATTCTAACATCTTTGGATGCCCTTAATTTATTGTTTCAGGTACGTTTTCTGCTGAGCTGGAAGGTGGCTGTTTCTGTACTGCATTTTGTTTCTAAGGACCGATCCCCTGACCACTTGTTCAGCCTTGAGCAGACTGCAACGCATGTTTGTGTGCATGTTGCTCCCTGTGATGAACAAACATGCTTGGGAGTGCTGGCCAGTGCTTTGGAAAGCAATTTCTGAGTCAGTCGGAGGGGCAGGATCCTTTCCTGGCACCTCCCATGAGCGATCCGTGACCTGGGGATCCCAGCTTTGTCCTGGAAGAGGGCTCCAGAAGTCTGCCATCAGTTTTCCAGTTGAAAGAAAAAGCAAAGAGCCTCTGTGAGACATTTGAGGATTTTATTTTTCATTCCATTAGAGATTCCAAGTGAAATCTGGAGGTCTGAACCACAGCCACCGCGTGAAGTCAAGCAGGAGTGCTGCTTTTCTCTGCCCCTCCCATCTCCGTGTCACGGTCTGGTTAACCTGCTCTGAATGCAGACTGCCAGCAGCAAGGATGTTCTTCTTCCACCTCCATCCTGGGGTCCTGTGTTCCCCCTCCTACCTTCTGTCTGATGCAGGTACGGTGAGCCACATCCGTGCGGTCCCTCCTGGAAAACCAGGCATTAGTTCTAGCAGTTGGGTTTAGCATTTTTCTCATTGAGTCACGGAGCTGATGGAGCTCACCACACAGATGTATGTAGCTAGATCTTGAGAAATGTGGAGGTGGTGGTAGGAGGAAGTTCAAAGCCAACTTATTTTCTTCTTGAAATTTTGAAAAGTTTCTAAACTTTGAAAAAAGACAATTTCTTATGAAACAATTTTACTTTTTTTCTTGAAGTATAAATAGAAGCAATTTAGATAGACAACTAATTAAGGGGTTTAAAGCGGAAACTTTCTTTTCCACGTCCAGATTGTTAATTTGAAATTCTTTTCTTTTTCTAAATGTTTCTAGATTTCTGCTACATTTTCCTATTTAGGGATCTGTGAACCTTCTCAAAAATATTCTTGGGATGAGAAAGCTGCATGTTGCTTAGTATAAAGAAAAATGCTCAGTGACACTGAGAATGACGCTGGCGGAATCGTTCATCGATTCCTCGTTGCAATGAGGCTGAAACATCAGCACAAGCATTCCAGCAGTGCACAGGGTGCCTTCAGGAGCCAGCGCTGTCCTGGAGGGCCTTGGGGAGAGGCTGCTGGGGCAGCTGCTGTGGCCCTTGGGCTGTTGTCCCTGGCTGTGCACTGCTGGGGGCCTGGAGCGTGGGCAGGGGGCCTGCACGGCTCCTGGGGCAGGGCCGGGAGGAGCGGGAGGTGTGGGTGCGCTTGCAGGGCTACCGTCTCTTTGGGTCACAGAGGTGTGGTGGGATGGCTCACAGGGCCAGGGTGCTCTGTGGGCAGATGGATGGATGCTCTCTGGGAAGGCCAGGACGGGAGGATGGGCTCTGCTAGCAGCAGGAAGGCATGGAGCGACGGCTGAGCCCGCCCGGAGCTCGTGGCTGGGCAGTGCCGCGCGAGGTGTCTGATGCGGGCATGTGCGTGATGGGGAGAGCATCCAGAAGCAGCCAGAAATAAAATTCCTTGGGCTTTCCATTTTTGAAGCTCTTTTAAAGCTCACTTCCTTCCAATTTGGGGATGACATTTTTCAGTTCTGCTCTCTGCTCAAAAGTATTTTTGGAAGGTCTGAACAAAAACAATGTTGCCGTCTTTGTGCAGAACCATGGCCATGAAAGCATTCGCTTGCTGTGACGCATGTTTTGGCAGCCAGCTACTGAGCAGCTTTAGGGCCTCACCGGAGATGTCCAGAAGTGTCTGTAAGATGCTCACCTATTTATTAGTGGTTAGAGTCATGTCTGCAGTGCTGGATGGCTGCGGGCAGCGGGGAAACGCCAGCGCTGTGTTGGGCACGCGTGGAAGGAACTGAAAGGAGGGGAGACTGCCGTGCTCCTGCTCTGGGCACAGGCTCCCAGCACTGCAAGATTGCAAAAAAAGACAATATTGCAAAAAAAGCAGCTTTAATGTGAAAGATAAGTTTGTTTCGGGGCACTTGTGCTCATCAGGGCTGGTGACAGCACGGGCACGGGGAAGCACTCGGCAGCACGAGGGGCATTGAGCAGGAAGGCTGCCAGGAGCTGGGAACCCTTGTGCCACACTTCCTGCTCTCGTTTTGCTCCTGTTACGGGAGTGTGAGATGGGATCCTCCTTGCACTGAGGCACTCCGCATTCCTTTCACTTCACCCGCTTTTAGTTCCCTCCTTTGAGCTGCATTTGCCCCAGGCTGTGGAAGTTGGGTGCTGCTGAGCCGTTCCCAGTGGCTGTCCCTACAGTGCCATGAACACTGTACACGTACACAGTGCCATGAACACGCCGTGGTGAGGTGGTGGCTGGGCTTCCTTGGAGCTCTTGGGTCCAAAGGTCTCAGTCCTGTTGGTAAGAAGCCATGGTGCGACCTTTCAACTTGTGCACCACAGAATTAGAGGAGCAAGAAAAGCTGCATTGCTGCCTTCCCTGCAAAGCTGCTCTTGTTCCGTTGCGTTAAGTGGAATGTACTCAGGCATAAAAGCTGACAGCTCCTTGTCATGGCCTTTTCCTGTACTCTTGCTGTGGCNGCTGCCCCGTGCGGCCCCGGGCCCGGCGTCCCGCGGCGGCGGGCGGGGGCATGGGCATGGGGCGCGCGGCGCTCCCGCCGACTTGTTGCCAGAGCTGAGCCGCTTGGGTTTTCCTTTTGTCATTTTTTTTTTCTTCTTTCTTTTCTTTCTCCACGGGGGAATTGTGCTCCTCGGAGCGTGGCCCGGCTTCCCCCACACCCTTTCCTCCTCCTCTTCCTTCTTCGTGCCGGGCTCCGCCGCGGTTCCCTCCGCNTGGGCACAGGCTCCCAGCACTGCAAGATTGCAAAAAAAGACAATATTGCAAAAAAAGCAGCTTTAATGTGAAAGATAAGTTTGTTTCGGGGCACTTGTGCTCATCAGGGCTGGTGACAGCACGGGCACGGGGAAGCACTCGGCAGCACGAGGGGCATTGAGCAGGAAGGCTGCCAGGAGCTGGGAACCCTTGTGCCACACTTCCTGCTCTCGTTTTGCTCCTGTTACGGGAGTGTGAGATGGGATCCTCCTTGCACTGAGGCACTCCGCATTCCTTTCACTTCACCCGCTTTTAGTTCCCTCCTTTGAGCTGCATTTGCCCCAGGCTGTGGAAGTTGGGTGCTGCTGAGCCGTTCCCAGTGGCTGTCCCTACAGTGCCATGAACACTGTACACGTACACAGTGCCATGAACACGCCGTGGTGAGGTGGTGGCTGGGCTTCCTTGGAGCTCTTGGGTCCAAAGGTCTCAGTCCTGTTGGTAAGAAGCCATGGTGCGACCTTTCAACTTGTGCACCACAGAATTAGAGGAGCAAGAAAAGCTGCATTGCTGCCTTCCCTGCAAAGCTGCTCTTGTTCCGTTGCGTTAAGTGGAATGTACTCAGGCATAAAAGCTGACAGCTCCTTGTCATGGCCTTTTCCTGTACTCTTGCTGTGGCTGGTCGGGCGCTCTTATCTGAAGCTTTGTTCTTTACAGTGGGAAGGATTTCCGAGGAGGTTTCAGCAGAAATGGTATTTTCGTGCTTAGCGCTGATCGCGGATGGGATTTCACGATGGCAAAGCTCCGTGCTCCGTTGGGTGACGGGCGTCAGGGCCGCACCGGGCCCCATCCCGCTGTGCCGGGGGCTCTCCCGGCCGCGGGCCGTCCCCGCGGGGTCTCGCTCCGNCTCCACGGGGGAATTGTGCTCCTCGGAGCGTGGCCCGGCTTCCCCCACACCCTTTCCTCCTCCTCTTCCTTCTTCGTGCCGGGCTCCGCCGCGGTTCCCTCCGCTGCCGGCGCTGCCCGAGCCCCAGCCGGGGGTGCCCGGGCCGCAGCATGGCCAAAGTGGCGGCGGAAAGTTGCGGGGCGGCGCCGGCCGAGGACTTGTCCAAGGTGTCGGACGAGGAGCTGCTCCAGTGGAGCAAGGAGGAGCTGATCCGCAGCCTCCGCCGCGCCGAGGCCGAGAAGATGAGCGCGATGCTGGACCACAGCAACCTGATCCGCGAGGTGAACCGCCGCCTGCAGCTGCACCTCGGCGAGATCCGCGGCTTGAAGGTAGCGCGGGGAGGGAGGGAGCCGGGCGGGCTGCGGGGTGCCGGGCTGCGGGGTGCCGGGCTGCGGGGTGCCGGGCTGCGGGGTGCCGGGCTGCGGGGAGCGCCTGCCCCACCCCTGTGGGGCTGCGTGGGGCTGAGCGCTCCCGTCGGAAGGGCACGTGGAGGAGCGCGGTGTGCAGAGCGATGGGTGTTCGGAAGGCTGTGCCTGGTCTGTGCTGTCCGCTGTCCCCGCTCGGGATGATCGCTGCCCTGGCAGCTGCTGAGCGATGAGAGCTGCTGTACGGGGGTGCTTAGGCCCTTGGGCTTAGCTTTGGGGTGCTTGGAAGTGTGCCAGAAGGGGACCCTAACCCGGCTCTGTGCCCGGAGGCTGTAGGGATGTCTCTCCTTAACTCCTGGTTGCATGGGAACCACATGCCCAGTGCTTCCCTCTCTGCTCCGAAGGCTGGGAGGACAGTGCGTACACATTGTCATCCCAATGTAGCATGCACAGGTGTGTTACAGACCCAGAGTTACCTGAAAGTAGGGATGGCTGAAAACCTCCTTCTGTCATGTTGCTTTGAGAAATGAAATTGTTCTAAGAAATTCCTTGGGTGGAGTTAGACAGAAGGAGAAACGTACATGCAGTGTGGGCTTTTGAATTATTGCATGAGAGTTGCTTATCTGCAGAACAGCTCTAGAGAAGCAAACGATTGCAAGTGCCATTGCCAGCAGCGTGATGTAAGGCAGGGCAGTGAGGGGAGGGCTGCTCCTGTCCCCCACTTCTCCTGTTTGCCAAGTACAAGTGTGTCCGTGTCCCCCCCCCCGTCTGGGAGCACGCGGTGGCTGGGCAGGAGGCCCCGCAGAGGCAGTGTGCCCGGGAAGGCACACCGTGCCTTTTGTGTGTGAGTTAAATCGCAGCATCAGTGCATCAGTGCCTTTCCCCTGGCTGTGTGGGGGGGCTGTGCCAGCACGTGGGTTGATGGGGTAAGTAAGCCAGACCAGGGCGTGGAGGGAGGAGTGACAAATTCCCCTCTCAGTGCCCCGCTCCCTTGAACTTCCACTGTTTGTTCCGATGGCTCAGCTGCAACTTCTAAAAGGGATTTTGGGGAACGAGGTCTTAAGCCCTGCCTTGGTGCCCAAGCCTCTGCTCCTGTGTCCCCTGGCAAAGGATGGGTCCACGAGGAGCAGTGACACCAATCTCAGTGCGTGGGTGTCCCCTGCTTCTGCCCGAGGAACTTGGGCCATCACTCACACTTCTTTTTCTACCATGGGATCGTTTAAAATCCTTCTCTCCAGCATAGATTTCTGAGGCTACCTTGAAGCCTCGCTGAGTTCTTCTTTGTTGAATCTGGGTTTAAATGAGTCAAGTTCAAACTTCTCTTGAGAGGAGAATGAGACAAATGCACACGTGCACACCTCCAGCAGGGTTGCAAAAGCCTCGTTCCCATAAGGAACTGTGCAGAAATGGCTTTTCTGTAAGGCTTATTTTTTAGTGGCTGATCTCTACTTGTAACATCCTACAGAAGAAGGAATGAATGTTGAGATGAAAAGGATAAAACATAGCCATAAGCCAGTTTAGTAAAACTAGGAACATAAAATAATGAATGTATTTTCTTTAGCATATTATTCTGCTACAGTAATAGCTTGAACACTTCACAGAATCATAGAATGGCCTGGGTTGGAAGGAACCCCAGGGACCATCAAGTTCCAGCTGCAGGGCTGCCTGCTTTGCCTTGGAGCATTTACTTCAGATGCTTCCTCATTTAAAGAAGGGTGTGGGATCGTACATTTAGTCTTATTGAGAGTGAAGGATCTGAGAGAACAGAGTTCCAGGGTGGCTGAGGCAGTCCTGGTAGGGTAATAGCTGGCAAGGTTCTCTTATGCAGATCTGGAATGAAATCAAACAAAACCCAAATCTTAAATCTCTAAAATGCTCACTTTTGTGTGTGAATATTCTTTAGAGAATAGAGAGTATAAACGTTAGTAATTGAGATTACAATTTCCAATACACTTCCCAGTGTTACTCTACAGTAACTGGCACGTATTTCTCAAGGGAGTGAGATCCTCACGAGAGGTCTGTGATCTTTGCTCTGTTTGGGAATGAAGCTGTTCTGGTATGTAGGATGAACATAAATTAAACACCTGAAACTTTCTTACTTTATCAGAAACAAGCTTTTGCACCCTTGAAAATTAGTTCCATGTTACGTTCACTTTTTTACTGGGCAGCAGCTCTGTTTATTTGAAGCATGATGCTGTTGTTGCATGCCAGATCTCCCCACAGAATTATTCAGGCCCTGCTCGAGTGCTCGGATGGCAGTGCTGTTTGCTGGCTTGTGTGATGGTGGTGGTGTAACACTGATTCTTTTAGACACTCCTCTGTCATGATTATCTTTCTTTTAAAGGATATCAACCAGAAGCTGCAAGAAGATAACCAAGAACTGAGAGACCTCTGCTGCTTTCTGGATGACGACAGGCAGAAGGGCAAGAGGGTGTCCCGTGAGTGGCAGAGGCTGGGCAGGTACAGCGCTAGCATTATGCACAAAGAGGTTGCCTTGTACCTACAGAAGCTGAAAGAATTGGAAGTGAGACAAGAAGAAGTGGTTAAGGAAAATCTGGAGCTGAAGGAATTGTGTGTGTTGCTGGATGAGGAGAAGAGCGGTGGAGCAGGCAGCCGGAGCTCTATTGACAGCCAAATCAGCCTGTGCCAATTAACTGCGACGAGCACTTACATAAGAGACGTCGGTGATGGGAGTAGTACTTCTAGCACGGGAAGTACAGACAGTCCAGATCATCATAAACATCATCCAAGTACTAGCCCAGAACATCTTCAAAAACCTCGGGGCGAAGGAAGCCCCGAGCATCAGAAACACAGGAGTGTCAGCCCTGAGCATCTCCAGAAGCCCAGGAGTTCTGGCAGTCCTGATCATCACCTGAAAGGACCGAGTCCAGAACACCAGAAAACCATTGTCAAAGCACCTGAACAGCAAAAGCACAGCAGTAGCAGTCCAGAAACTCTCCCAAAGCACATTTTGAGTAGTAGCCCTGAACACTTTCAAAAGCAGAGGCCTGGTAGTAGCCCTGAGCATCAGAAGCACAGCAGTGGCAGCCCAGATCATCTTCAAAAGCACACGTCCAGTGGAAGTACAGAACATCTGCACAAAGTGAGGGGTACGAGCCCTGAGCATCTCAAAAAACACTATGGAGGGAGCCCGGAGCATCTCAAGCATCTCAGTGGAGGCAGCAGAGAAGGTACCCTCAGGAGACAAGTCACGGATGAGCTGTCCCCTCACCACAGGAGTATATACAATGGAATGAATGGTGGGTCAATCAACTAAGTACTTGTCAAAGCAAATTTTCACTAGGGTAGTTTCAGTTCTGTTTCGGCTATTTATGGAAAAGGAATTTTGTTTAATGTGAAATGAAAGGCAGCAAGTCTGGTGTCAGCGTTGTTCCTGTAGCAGGCAAATTGATCGGAGCGTGCCTGTTTGTCTGTCCAGGAGATGCTGGGTGGATAAAAAAGCAGAGAAGTGAATCTTGAGTGCTTGTCTGTAAGGAATAAAGAAACAGCTCTTGCCCTAGTCCTGCTCTGTGGTTGGTAGAAGGAAACTGTCCCTAAGTAGATTTGTGTCTGCATCAGTTAGAGAGCAGTTGTGTATGCTTCTTGTCTTGCTTATACTTGAGTCAGTGGAGCGGAGGTGAATGTCTCCAGTTTCTCTTCCATCTTCCTAACTGAGGGCTTCTTACATTTTTTTTTTTTTTTTAATAAACTTAAAAGAACCCAGATAAAGAGTCGATATAAATCGTTACTTTCTAAAGCTTGTCAAAGCCTTGACTTTGCATGTGTTTAATTATAACAAATTAAGGCCGATCTTAGGGGTTCTTTCTGTGTGTTGTTGTTACTGCTGCACTTGAGAAAGATCCCCAACAAACAGGCCAGCTTCTAAGAGCTGTGTATTCCCACTGATTGCAATTAACTACTTTTTGCAGTAGTTAAGTAGGCACAATTTCAATGTTTTCTAAGACCAGAAGTTACGACGCTGTTTTAATCATTTCATTTGCTGTACTTCATTCATTTCAACAAAGTTCAAACATCCTACTGTGCTGCTGGGATAACTTTTTATAGACTTAGCAGGATTTCTGTAGTCTTCTCTATTGTTTCCTTTGTTCAAGATGTTTAATAAAGGAAGTTAGTGTCCGTTTTTCAGACCTTTACACTTAGATTTGAAGTCAAGCTCTGAAGTGAGGATTTTGCCTTAATAAATTGTCTTGGATGGAGTTGATGGAGTTCATCCATTTCCATTTTATAAGCAGCTGGAAGAAGCTGTGTTGATGTCGGTGGAGCTGAGCACTTGTTGGATCTGCTTGAGAGATGGAGTGAGCTCTGTGCCGGGTGCTGTCCTCATCATTTATCATGTTTCTCTCACATCTGTCCATTTACCTCTGATGATTATCTTAACTGAAGGCATTCTGTAAGTTAATCTGCTCCGTAGGGATACATCCAGGTTAATTCCAGTGAAATGGATATATTTGACAGGGCTGACAAACCCCAAAGTGGTAAGTGTTAGAGACTTCTCATTAATTTTTTTTAAAACATTCTAAAGTGATTAGTGAGAGTGCTTGACAACGTTGTGAAGGTGTGTAATACATACATTACAAAAATTGATCTTATAAAACTTCCTTAAATACTGTATTTCTTTCTTCATTCAGTTCTTTCTGTTTCACATGAGTAAATTGAACTGGCTATAAGTAGAGTGAATCACGGAACCAAAAAGTTGCCTTTTTCTTACACTGACATTCATCGGTCCAGTCACTGGTAAGGCAGAAAGATGATGTAAGGTTTGAAGTATTTATTTTTAAAACTCATTCACAAAGATGGTTTTTCTGCTCCCAGCATGGTGGGCTTTCTGGTAATCTTTGTTTTGTCCAAATGGTCTTGCTGAGAACTCAGCTGTGTTATTAACTGTGGAAGTGGTTGTTAGGTTAAACCTGAGATGACTGGCGTCCTTTGTGCAGGGTGTTGCCACGATCCCCAGCTTGGACTGGGGCCACAACGAGCTGGAGATGACAGCTGCTGATTGGGGAGTCTGTTTATTGACTTTAATCAGAGTTTTGCCTGTCCTGCACTTAATGTAAGCATTTTTGCAGAGGACTTGGCTCACCAGTGAGTTGTCAGACGTCTCCTCTTTCGTATTGATATAACTTGATGCAAGCACGGAGTGGATGTTAGCTGTGAGGTTTACTCCTGACATTGGTCTGACCTTGGGTTCACTTTGGCAGTGAAACTTGACAGCTTCTGAGGGACTTGCTGTAAACTTCAGGAAAATGCTTGGTCTGCTCAGCTGGTCTGAATTGTGGAGTTCTGGGTTTTGTTTCTGTCAAGGGACAGGACAAAGGGGAAGGACAGTTAATAGGAAAGTGGCACAAGTAGTGGCCTTATCACTTGTTGTCGTTGCAGAAGTAATGTGTAAATCATGATTCGCACATCTCCCACAATTTCACCAAGGTACACAAACAATATGGATTGGAAATTCCGATGAGCAGTATGAAAGGATGCTGTTTTTTATTCTTATCCCAAAATACAGAAGTATGTATGCATACTATGTCATGTTGGTGAAACCTAGTTTGTTTTGAAGCTTGAAGTGTAGCAAATGCTCGGAGGCATTTGCTGTCACGTCCATGTGATTATTTTGCAGGTCAGTTCTGGGCTTACACTAGTGCAGTGTTGTTTGTCTGGGCAGCAAGAGCCAATGAAGTGTTTGTTTGTGATCCTAAATGATGAATACTCCCATCTTGTGACTTATTTGTAATCACAGAAAATAGCCAGTCTCCATTGGTCTTCAGGTCCTGTTTGAAGAGCAGAAAGTACTCCTCTGTGCATCCAGCCTCATTCTACAAAGTACTGTGCTGTCTGCCTGGAACTGCTGTTCCTAGTTGGAAAGCGTGCGTGCAAACAGCCCGGCTGTTTCTGTTGCAAGGTGGGCTCCCATACATTGCTGACAGCAGTGTGTGCAGTCATGTACAGTTAGCCAAACCAGAGCTCTGGTGTGTGAACACACAGAATGGAGTTGGTATTCCCTAGTTTTGATCAAACTCTGAAGCTCTGGTTAAATCAATTTCAGTGTAATATTACAGTGGTATCAGAAATACGACATGGATCAGGCTTATAAATCAGCTCTAGTTATTGCACACTGCCTTTCAGGATATAGCACATGCATTAATCATCGTGGCTGCATGCATATTTTAAGCTGTTGTGAGTGCATGGGGAGCTGCTGCGGGTCGGGAGCTACCTTGGGTCCTTTCTATTCTCAAAGGTTTGATCTTGTTTTTTTTTTTTTTTTTTTTTCCCTTGTATGACATTTCAGTTTTCACTGGTAAGATTTATAAAACTAACTTACTCCGGTATTCATCCTATTTTTCCAAAATGCACATCCTCCATTTTTGGAGTGACAGAAAGTGAGGTCTGAAAGCTGTGCTTTCAGTTAACAAACGTCGAGCCAAACTTATGCATTTTGTTTTTCAAGGTTCCAACCAAATAAAACCTGGTGACTGTGATGGCTCTCAGATGTTCTGGTTAATGAGCACAGAGGTATTTGGGACAAACACTGCTGAGTTTAGAAGAGAAAACACCAGTGGTAAAAAAAAAAATGTTAGTGCTCTTATGCTGTAGAATAATACATGATAGTCTTTAACTCTGGCACATACCTGGGGTGTAAGTGCCTCTACATAAATTAATGATTGCAGCATTTGCAATCTAAGTGGTGTTTTTATTCTAAGCAATTTATTGTAAACTTTCTATTTTAAGAAGCCCTTTGTTTTACCCTGGGGTTTGACTTCTGCGTGAAAGGAAAGTAGCAGAAGGCTTTCATATGTGCTTTTTGCTTCCTGCCGAGGTGATGAATGAGGAGCAGCGAAAGTGCTGACTAACCCAGCGCGTGCTGCTGGGGTGGCCGGGCTCCTGGAGCAGGTGCAGCAGCTCCTCTCTTCAGCAGTGACTGAAAGCTAAAGTCAGCTTCAATCTCCAACAATTCCTGCTGGAAGTGTGCTTCTTAGGAGAATAAAATAAGAAAACATTTTTATTTTGTTGCACTAAGTAGAAAGGGGTAACTGCAGCGCGACTGCAGAGAGATGACTTGTAATAACATTACTGAAATAACTGATACTCTCCCAGTGGAAATAGCTTGCATCCTGCTGGCCAAATAGTGAAATGATGTCATGCTTGTGTGTAGGTTTGCTCTTGTTCTTTCCTTGCAGTTGAAATGGAAGTGATTTGAAGAGGGTAGATTTAGACTGGATATAAGGAAGAAATTCTTCACTGTGAGGGTGGTGAGACACTGGAACAGGTTGCCCAGAGAAGTCGTTGATGCTCCCTCCCTGGCAGTGTTCAAGGCCAGGCTGGATGGGGCTTTGGGCAGCCTGGTCTGGTGGGAGGTGTCCTTGCCCATGGCAGGGGGGTTGGAACAAGTTGATCTCTAAGGTCCCTTCCAACCTGAACCATTCTATGATTCTATGATTCTATGATTTGTCTGTCCTGAATAGCAGCTACAACAGTGAGTGGAACTCAAGCTTTCCCGGTGGCACCCGCTGCTGCCCAGCTGCCCTCTGAAGCCTGGTACAGCACTGCTTGCTCTTGGGAGCAACCTGTGGTGTAAGCCAAGGCTACAGGCTTGGTGGGATTTTTTTTGCTTGTCAGTATGAACTAATCTACTGCTTATTATGGATGCTTATTATTGTAAGTGTAGAGCTCTGAAACTTTTACATCAATGGGATTCTTTGAGTTGAATTCCATGGGTTCTACATCGGACTTGTAAGGGAGCTTTAGTTATTGCACACTGCAAGAGAATACGTATGTATCGGATTAGAGCATGCCCTGTGTGTTAACAAACTCATTTTTGTGGAGTAATTTTTCAGGCTGAAAACATGGCTTGTAACACCAAGATGATGAACCTCCCAGAAACTCAGGTAGGGATTTTGGGAGCAGTTGACAGCAGAGCTACTGATATGTTAATGGAAAGACTGTAGTCTCTTCTTAAAGAACCAACCAACCAACCCCAAACTTGTGTGGTTTAACACAGTTGTATGGATGTTCTGATTGCTGGGAGGTTCCGTGGTAGCTGAACTAGGGCTGACTGTAACCTATGGGTGTCCAACCTTGTGGTGCTTGCCTGGGCTGCACTGAGTGACGAGAGATGGTCTTGGGCCACATCTAAAATATTTAATATAGTTAATGTAAGTAACTAACAAAACTTTTTTTCTATATTTTTTTTATTAAAACTAAAAAAATAGAGCAATGAAAACATAAAACCAGTGGGATATCTGACCTTGTTTTTGTGAAACCAGTGCATCAGGCTGGTCTGATGGAAGTGGATACAGTTCTCAGTGAGTTCTCAAGGTGTTCGTCTGAGATTTTTGATGGAATTTTACTCTTCCTGTGCTTCATCCTTGCAAACAGTTGATCACAAATGTACGTATTGCTAAAAAGCGATGGCGTGAGTGAGGTGTGAGTGTGAAGGAGGGATGTGTTGCTCTAGTAGATAGGGCTTATAGCAGTCCAGCAGGGAGAGCTGATCACATTTTTCTTTGAGTTGAATGTCTGATTGCGACTCTGTACATTCCATTTGAAGAATTGGAGGTAATGTGTTTCTGTTGACTGAAAACTGAGCCACAAATATACCAAAAAATTGATGATTTTCCCGCAATCTTGAAATCTCTTCTGAAATTCCTTTATCAAAACAGAAAGCAAGGCTGCATATTTCTCACTGCTCACAGGGCTGTGTTTAGCCAATGTGTCAAAATGTATAAAATTATTTGCCGTAACTTGAGCTTGCCATAATTTAAGTTTCATTTCAAATGCTGCTACGGTTTGAAACATTGCACAGATCAGTTGATTTTCACCTTGAAGACGCATGTTTAACTCACTTAAATAAGCAGTCAAATCCACCCAAAATGCAGTTCCACTCTTTTGTCTGTGCAAAGCATTCCTTGGTAGGCGTCGATGTGGCAGCGTGTTTTTGCATGCATCTTTTCACACTGCAATCTTTGAAAACAGACACAATTTACAAACTAAGCATAGTGCTGCATTATTTGTCTTGACAGAACAGTACTCATCTGACCATTTTTTGCTGAATGCTCTTCCTTCATCCATGATTGCTCTTTTTTTGGGTTCTGTTTTCTTTTGAGACACCATTGGGTGGGTTGAAATATTGCTATGGGCAGACTGTTTTGCTCAGCAGGCCCCACAAGCACGTGCCGTGTGTAGTGCACACGGGCTTCGGTGTGGCCAAGTGCGTGTGGCGGGGCGAGAGGCAGAGTTAGTGCCACCCTGTGCCTCCCAGTGTCCCAGCTGCAGCTCACCCAGTGCCATTGTGCACGGAATGCTTGGTTGTTGCTGAGTGATGGGTGCAGCCCAGGGCAGAGCCATTGCCACGACAATGTGGCAGGCTGCATCATGGCCCAGCAGAACTCACAGGTTGGGCATGCCTGCTGTAGAGGTTCCCTTCTGTCCCTGTCTGTTGGACGCTAGGTGGGCATGTGTGAAGCCACCACTTAGGGGTTTTATGCTTTCTTCCTTTTCTCTTGGATGGCATCTCCTGCTCCACAGATGGCCGTTCTGCAGTGAGGACTTGCTGCTGATTCGCTGGAAGCAGTGACCCCATCACTACAAATACCAAGGTACTTGCCTTCACATCAGCTGGAGAAGCATCAGGAGCTTGGGGATCGGTTAGTGTTGGCTGCCTGAAAGATGTGGGCAGACTCCATCCCATTGTTAAGTGCTAGAATGGAGAATCCTCGCATCAAAGCCCTGTCTGAGCCCTTGCTTGGGGAGTGCCTTTAACCCGAGGATGGGACCTCACCTAGCACAGGCCTGTGTGCAGCTTTGGGTTACTGTGGTCTGGTTTTATCACTGTGAAATACGTTTTTAGAAATATGACATTAATCATGTTGTCAAATTCTCAGAAATGTCAGAGTTAGAATATTGTAGTAGCTCTTGGTGAGTGCTGCTTCTTTACGTACTTCAGCCTCATAGGACATCTTATGTGTGTAATCAAAGGCAGTCCTGTTTTGTTCTATGCTATCTATTAATTTAAAGTATCTCAAAAAAGAAACATTCAGTGTTATCAGAAGGCTGGTAATGCAGAGTTGCTGCAGGGTGTGTGGGGTTGGGGCTGAGTGGGTCAGTAACTGGGGGAGAGCACGGCACCGGGATGGCGTGGGGTCAGGGCTCCGCACTGCCACCCGTGTGTGTGGACAGGTGGGACAGGACAGCGAGGTGTTCCCAGTTCTCAGGCATTTACTGAGGGATAGTAAAGCTTTGTGTGCATACGATGTCACTAGCAATGAAATTTCACTGGTTTCTGAGCTAGTAAGTCATGGCTTAGTTAATAAGCTGAAGTGCAGCTTGTCTTGGGTCTTACTGCCATAAATAGTTACTGAGAGAGCATTGAGAATTATCTTCAAATTATCTTCAAGTAATGATCTTGTTATAAATCTTGTCTGCGCTGCTTCCTGAATAGCTAGCACGTGGGCTCTACTCGGGGAACCAGGGCTGAAACACCGAGCTCTGTGCCTTAGTGCAGGACAAAGTCCGTCTGCCCGTGCAGCAGCCGTGCTTGGGAGGGGCTTACACCTGGATCACAGGGTGCTGGGGGGAGGACTGGTGCTCTGCTTGTCCACTGCACAACCCTTGGTGGTTTTGTCTGTCTGAAGATAACCGTGGTATTAAGTCTTAGTAAAGAAAAAGGGGTAGAGCATTGTGCAGGTAACTTGGAGAAGGGTTTTAATAGGATGCTCGGTTGTAACCAAACTCTTCCGCCACGCTGGCAGACTTAGCCAGGCTCTCACTGCTGTGAAATGATGCAGAGGCCAACAGCAGCTGAAGCCCTGAGAAGTATCATGTGTCCCTTTGGATAATACAGACCAAAAGGTAATGTGGAAAGACACGGATATTGCTTGTGCGTGGGAGAAGAGATCCGATTCGTCTGGTCTGAGCCAACACCAGCTCCTAAGTAGCAGGAGCTGGGAATGGGCTTCACTTGGCATTTTATTCCACTGCGGTTAATGGCAAGAGTTGTGGTTTGCCTTCATGTAAAACAGCCAGCCCTGGTTCCTTCTGGAGGAAAGAAGAGGATGAAATGCTGCTTGCAGCCATGGTCTGATCCAGGGCAGCAATTTCTTGCTGTCGTAAGGGTTTGTTCCTTTGTACAGGGATGCTGTTGTTCCATGCGCTCACTTTGTGGCTGTGGCTTGTGGTATTCCTCAAGGACTTAATTTGGTTGTCACCTTTATTGCAAACCTCAAGTAATGTGAAGGGTTTTGGTAATGTTCTTTGATTCCTCTGTGAATGTGAATGAAGAATCTTCTACAACATGGGGAACAGTCAAGAAATGTAAAGATGTATTTAAATAAACAAGGAAAAACATCCACCCTTCTCTCTTTCCCCTCTGTGTTGTTTCAGGTGTTCTTGAAATCAAATCTCTTGTTTTGGGACTTACAGTGTCAGAACAGAAAGATACCAAAGAAAATAAGAAAGGGGGAATATTAGCCCAGAGGAGGCTTTGGATAGTGGGACTAAAAGGCAGTGAGACACACTGCTAACAGCAAGTTGGTTCTGAGGAAATTAATTGTACAAGTGTAACATGGGGGGAAGGTTATGTATACTAAAGTGTCCTTGAGGAACAAACAGGCAAACAAGCAAAAAAATCCCATACCGTGTCTGTGCACGCCCAGTATTTTTGTAAATCTTTTTTAGTGCTTTTAATTCTGCGAGATACACAGAGAAGTGTCAGGATGGTGATTTGAGATCTGTCCACCAGCGTTTGGTGATGCGCAGCGTGAAAATGTTTGCAGATTTATTGACTGTGAATGAGAAAGCTGTTATCTTGAGGTAGGCTGTCTGCAAAGATGAACAGTTACGTGAAGCCTGTGAATAGCAAGTAGTCTTAGTTCAGCTTGCTGGTTCTGCTGTAAAACTTGTGGCTTATTTGCGTTGCTGCTGTGTGCTCTTGGTGAGAGGAGGGAGCCAGCACTTACGCACTTGTGTATTTCAGCAAGTAAATGTTTATTTAACCCTTAGTTTTTTTTCTTTGCATAATTTCTGTGAACTTTGCTGTGAGTTAGTATGGATGTTATGCCAGGTTATGGAGGCCAGAAATGATGATAGGATTTACAGTATTGATTTGAAAAACTCCATATCATAATCTAAGTGGCTGTTTGGGCTGATCCAATGCAGTAGTGTTTCAGCCATGCGTAACAGCTGTGTTACAGCCAGGAGATCACAGGGAGCCAGGCGGTAAGCAACAATATTGCTTCTTGGTACCTCCTCAAGGTTACCTAAATTATTGCAGAGCTTTCATGCCTGTCATATCTAACTTCTCTTACTTGATCAGTAGTGAGGCACTTTGAAATCTTTGGCCTCAAAGCTCACTCTGTTTATTTCACACTCTTTATCTTCATGTGAACAGTGAAAATTTGGGTTGGTCAATGCTTCCTGTAGGCTTTTGGAACAGGTACTTGTAACTTGGTTTCAAAGGAGAAAAAAGTATGCTTTTTTTAGGGGTTGCAGGGCTGATTGATCACTGTGCAGCTCACGTCTATGTGAGTTTCAGGTCAGCCTGGAGAGCAGCATTGATTGGTGACCCACATCCCCTCTTGGTTTCTGAGTTTATTTTTGTTTTGCAGTGGATGAATCCTAATGATGTTAAAAATTCATCTTTTGTTTTTTTTGTGGTCAGAAAATGTTACTGATGACATTTAGATGGGTTTCTAAAAATAATCTGATTGTGAGAAAGGGGGGAAAAGCCAACAAAAACCATTTCACTGAAGGCAGCTGAATACATCTTGCAGGAGCATATGAATGCTGTGAAGTAGAACCTGAAAATTGGCTTAGATCCTTCCAAGTGTTTGAGCACTCCTTGTTGGGCACGTGACTTGCGCTGAGGTTGGATGCCCGGAAGGAAGCAGGAGGCCTGAATGCTCCTGCAGTGCTCTGGATGAAGTCACTAGCCCCACTGTGGCTTGTCTTGCTTCCTTGTGTCTGTTTTAAGACTTCTGTAACTTAATTTTACATTTTAGGTTTTTACAATATCGTTAAGTCCGTAAACAAAACCTAAAAGCAAAGCATTCCAACAACGGTTTTTTCTCCTAACCAGATTTCCAACCACCAAGACCAAAGGCTCTGCAGTCTTAACTAAAGAGCAGAAGATACCAGAATCAATGTCTCCTCCAGGTACAGGTGCTAAGAACTTTTGATTTATTCCTTCTTGTTGGAACTTAATACCTGACCGATGCTCTAGGCGATAATGCTAAGTCCTACACACTGACTGCTTGCTACCCTAGCACATGTGAACGTTTTGGAGAGTTAGGAGGACAAAAGGCATCCCAAGCATATTAAAATAAATCCTAATTTCAGCAATCAGGAGTTGCTATTTTCCTATTGTTACATCCTTTATAGAAGTAATAGGATGGAAGGATTTCTTGTCGTAGAATCATAGAATGGTTCAGGTTGGAAGGGACCTTAGAGATCACCTTGTTCCAACCCCCCTGCCATGGGCAAGGACACCTCCCACCAGACCAGGTTGCCCAAAGCCCCATCCAGCCTGGCTTTGAATACTTCCAGGGAGGGGGCATCAACGACTTCTCTGGGCAACTGTTCCAGTGTCTTCTAGAGTGTACAGCAAAGTGGAACTGTGCTGATAAAATGGTTGGCTGACAGCGTGGAGGTGAGCAATCAGACTATTTTGGAAGCCTGAGTCTCAGAGTTTTATCCTCTCAATCCACTTCATCATCCTGGTTTAGGTGAGAACGAGTTGGATGGTGCTAACTCCTAGTATTGATCACCCTACTGCTCTTGTATCCAGTTGCAGACCCAAGGAGCACTGTAAAGACACGTGGGGAAGTCTAAAACGGATGTAGCTCAGAAGGACTGGCTTTATCCTCTTTCATTGTTCCTCTGCAGTAACCTAAATTAAGCAGTGTGTTGTACCCAAGAGACAAGTCAATGCTTGTCAGCTGCCACCCGAAGATGTGTACCGTAGGCACTAACGCTGGGAGTCAGTTTCCTGGGCAACATATTCTATTCCAGCTCTGCTGCACGATGGTGTTTTTATTTTAATATTTTTTTAAGTGAAAAGGTCAAGAGATTATTCTAATACCAGTTTGAAAAATAGATGTTTGAAGGGTATTAATACAGGATGTTTGAATGAGAAATAGGTTCTTTTTTTTTACTTTGAGAGCAAAATAACTGTTGAATTTATCAGTGTTAAAAAAATCTATGCTTCTTGTGTAGTGTATCATCGTTCTGTCTGTTTTGTGTTTCATAGAGGTGCACTTAGCAGATGTATTTGTTCAGTAAATCCATGTTAGGTGTCAATCCTACACATCACAACCTAATTTTTGGCTATTTGTTGTGTTTGCTCCTGGAGAAACAAGGTGTTGCCCAGATGTGGTCAGGTGTCTCTCACAAATTTAACATTTTGGAGTGCCCAAGTTTTGTTAAATTGTAGTTGATCTGTTCTTGACGCCCAGAACTCCATCATGTTGCACAGGAAGCAATAAGCTCTTGAAACTCGTGGGAAAAGGTCTGTGACAGAAGGTGAAAGTCATCAACAGATTTTGACTGAAGTGAGGAAAAATTCGGGTCGTGCTTCTGTCCTGTTAGGAAATGCTGTTTCCCAGGGAAGCAGGAGCATCTTCATGCTAACCACTTTGCTCTCCTAGTGCCTGTGTTTTTCCCCGTCAGTGTGGTGCTCAGGAGTGCAAGCAGCTGTGCTGGCCAGCCGCGGGGCCTGGCAGGCAGCTGGCTGGTGGGTCTGGGTGCGTGGCTGTTGTACAGTGCCCACTGAGGGCTGCATTTGTCTCATCACATCCAGTGAAACGCACTGGGAAAGGTTCTGGGAGAGACAGTCAACCTGGGGGAAGAGAGCTGGATGAGAAGAGCAGAGTGCAGGCTCCGAGAGGCACGTGTGTGCTCCTCCTGGGAATCAGCAGCAAGGGGAGCACAGAAGTTTGCTTGTGTAAGGCACGGGGTGCGTTGGTTCCAGCTGCAGGGGGCAGTGAGAAGGAGGCCTTGGTGTCAAGTCCTGCAGTTCTTAGGTTTAAACTTTCTGACGGTTCTCTTAAAGGAATGTTGATGATCTTTATTCCTCACCTGAGAATAGTTACTCTAATTAGATCATATGAAAAAGCAGGTTATTTATTTTTACGTTGGCTTTTATTGGTGAAGTTAGAAGAACACTCCTTGGCTCTTTGTTTAAGCAGTTCATTCTTACTTCTGGGTTTCCCATTTTTCACTGCCTCAGCTCTGCAGCTGTTTAGAGGCTGAGCATGATCAGAGCTCTAAAAACAAATCCCACTTGGTGGGGGGGAGTTGAATTTGGCGAATTTGGCATTAGAGAAAGGTGTTGGAAAAGGGTGGTTGGGAGTTTGGAAGACAGGCTCTTTCAGCTGAGGTCTCTTGCTGGAGGAATCATCTTGCTTTACATGAGAGGAAGAGCTGGAGACTTTGCAGATGGAGCTGCATGGGTCCTGCCTGCTGGGCAGCCCTCCTGCTCCTTGCACAGAGGGGAGGCATGCCTGGTGGTCTGGAGAAGCAGAGACCCTGATGCTTGCAAAGAGCTGTGGATGTGCTGCTCACCTGAGGAAACTCTTACACCTGTTAGTAGTGCCTGGATTTTGTTTAGAACTTGTCAGTCGTTCTCAGAACAATTCACCAGGGAAGCAAATACTGCGATCTGCATCTTGTGCATGAAGAACAATGGGCTGAACAAAGGACAAGACAGCCACCAGGTAAACCTCAAACCCAGATTTCCTGCATGTTAGCTACTGATTGTTCCATTGCATCATCGCACTCTTCCATCAGCTTTTTTCTCAGCCTGTTTTGAGTGTGGTGCAGGAACTGGGACTGAGGTTACTCACATGCCTAGAAAACACCTTTGTGAGCAACTAGCTTGTTACAAACACCTTCAATGTGTTTCCTTTCAAAGTCAAGTTTTAAGGCAATCTGTTTCCTTCCTTCCTGAATTTCATGAATGATGCTAACCAGGCCACTGGGGATCATAGCTATTTTTAATCTGTGTGTGCAGCAGGCAAACCATGCAATGTTAACATACCTCTCGCATTTACAGGGCTGCTTGAGAACTCTCCTTGAACATAACAATTTACAATAAATCCAAACTGAGTAAAAGTGGAGCGCTGTGATAGCTTCACTGCAAGAAATTACATCTTTGTCTTTTCGTTTGGCCTGTTCCTAGTGCTGCAGAATAGTTCTGTAGCTGCAGTTGTCTTCATTTGGGAAATGGGAATGCCGATAGGAATCCGAGGTGCACTCAGCTATCAGCTGGGAATTGTACTGAGCTGATGCAATTAAAAGGAGTATTCATCTTTCATCAGGATAATATGTGGAAAAAAAAAAAGCTCTTACACTTCCAAAACATATATATAAAAATAAATATCAGCATTGTGGCAAGAAAGACGTTGGGCCTTCAGTGTCTCTGTGTAGCGTGGAGTCCTGTGAATGTGGCAGGGAGCAGGGACGTGCTGCTTCCATCGACATCTCCAGGGCAGGGCTCGCAGTGTGAGCACCTGCGTGACTTGGTGCAAGCGGAAGATGGGTGCTGGGGAACTGGGGCCTTCTGAGACTCCTGGCTGGGTGCCCCTTTCTTTCTGTGGACTCGCTTCCAGCAGGTGGGTGGTGGCTGCTGGTAGCTTTCAGTGCTGCAGGAGCGGAGGGCTGCGTGAAGGCTCTCACTGGCTGCCAGAAGATGGAGGTTTGCAGTACAGCGTAACTGTAGTCATTTCTAAAATGTGAATGGCACCAATCGGAATTTGATCCAGGATTTGAAAGCTTCGTAGTAAAGCATGCTCAGTGGGGAACCAGGCTTTGATATTCAGAAGTGACAGCCTGAGCATTTCCATGCTGTGATGAGCGATGACAGTGCAGAGTAATGGTTCTTGTTGTGGGAGGAAGAAGTTCCTTCGATCACAGCAGCTTCCTGCCATGTGAGTATTGAGTTTTTAATGGCACCTCTTACGCTCAGCTGCGGTCTGAGTGCAATTTAATGTTTGAAACTTGTCCAGAGATTGAAGTACCATTGGTCTGGTTACTATTTTAATCTTACTTATAAACTGGAGCAAACGTCAGCTTGTGTGTCCTGAGTGTGATTTAGCAACCTGTTACTCTTTTAATTATCTCCTTCTTAATTAGATCGGTCTGATTATTTGGTACTTGAAGTAGGTGCACGTTCCTAAGCTCTCAGAGCAGGAGCTTTTGGGAAAAACGTTGTTGCTTTTCAGTTACCAGACGGCTTGTCTTTGTGCTGCAGCGTGGAGCATATGGTGCTGCTTCTGCTGGAGCACTCGTCTAAAGAGCTGTGCTTGGGGGAAAAATAAATAAATTCTGCAGAGGCATGTCATTTTCTCCCATAAAAACATTCTTATTGTATTTAACCAATTTTGTGAAAACAACATGAGGCAGTCGTGTGTTTGTCATTTTAAACTTTTCCTGGATGCTGGTCAGGAAATGAAACTGTGAACCCCTGAAGAAGAAAAATAAGTGGTTAAAAAATGTAAAGAGACCAGGGAAAAATATAATCCAGTAATAATTATATAAAAATAGTTTCTCAAAACAATTCCCAGATATTTTGAAAGGATCAAAAGGTCAAGATACAATCCCAGTTGTTTTAAGCTGAACCCCTGGGATGTCACTGACAGTGAACATGGGATGTATATACCAAGAAGAAACACTGAAGGTGTTTCAGAAACCGAAGACTGTGGCATAACTAGAGAAAAGTTAGAGGAACAGAAGACCCAGAATATGTCTGTATGTGGCTAGGCTGCTATCCAGTATGAGAGCAAGTTAGCAGAAGGGCTGCTTGGGATAAGTGCTTGCCTGCTTTATGTTCTCGTGTGCTGTGCTATAGCAATGCATGTGTGTGTGGATGTGGGGGCTGCGATCTTGCTGCTTCCAAAAACAAAGTGACTCACCGTGTTGTCATGTTGGAGATCCCCATCTAGGTAATGCAGTCAGGGCTCAGTACTGCTTTTGTTTCTGCAGGTGACTGACTATTCACTTGCTTGTTCCCACTGAGTTCATAGGCTTTTAGAAGCTTTGTTTTTTCTACACAGTGCCTTGAAGATAGGAGCTGAGCCTTAGAAATGTATTCCAGGGGAAGTAGACAGAAATCCCTTTTTGCCCATAACATGAAAGAAATCCTCCAACTTTCTTACAAGAAGTTCTGTTCTTCCTCTGTCTGCCTGCAGTAAGACTGATAGCAGACATGGAGGCTCTCGACCCAGCTTTGGAGGCAGTCAGATGATGGCCATGGCCTTTCTCTCCCTGGGGTGCTGACTTGCACCCTGGTGAGCATGTACGGTGGAGTTGCTCAGAGGAGAATGTGCAGTTTCTGGTTGTTGGTTTTTGTGTATGTGTTGAGAAAAAGAATCTAGATGAGGTTAGATTCAGAGTTACAGTAAGGAGCGCAGAGGTTGCGAAGTGAAGGACTGAAGAAAGGAAAATGTCATCATCAAGTTACCCAAAGTTGGCTCCTGCAGCTGTGGATTTTGATGAATTTGCACTGTTTTTTAACAGCATCCCTGCTTCCAGAAAATGGAGATGCTGGAAAGCAGGATTAGATTATAGGGACAGCCAGAGCTCCAGCATTTCCGAACTTGAAATGATAGGAAATGATGTAGGTAACAACCGCTTATCTATCACTTCTTGTGGGTGATAAATGTAGCAATCAAAGGGTTTCCTTCCTAACTACGCAACTTTTTTTTTTGTCAATTGCAGATATCAAATTGATATCCTGCCCCCTTATCCTGTTATCAGATGAAAACCAGATGTGTTGCAGCATCCTCCAGCCGTGATGCATCTGCTGTTGTGGTGGTACCAACCCTGCCTGGCTCGCAGTGGGCACTCAGGGTGTTTATTTCCATGGCACTCTGAGCTGCCCTGGGCTTGTGGTGTCTTGAGAGCTTGTTGGTGCCTGCTGCAGGTCTGCTGTGCTGACTGATGATGGACAAGTATGACTGCAGCTCTTCTAGCAGTCCTGGCAGTTGGTGCTGTAGAAATGTTTCTTTTTATATACCTTCTCTTCCTCTACCAAATCTTTTTGTAAAGCAGGACTCTTCCCCTGCGTATTGGAAGGCTGAAGTCTTTCATTATTAATTTCTTAAACAATTGCTATTGTGACATCTGTGAAAAGTCAGCGCTTGTTGAAAGGCTCTGCTACTGCATATGAACTTTCCTGTTTAAAAAGGAGAAAAAATGTTGTCTATCCACTTTTAACTAAATTAATCTTCACAATTTCTGAAAGCCATTGCTCGGAGCCCTTTGATTATTACTGCTGCTATGAGCAGTTACATAAGAGCAACTAGAAGTCTAACGTTGATAGAGAAACTAGCACTGTAAAGTTTTTTTTAATCTCTTTTATGGGGCAGATGGTGTCTTGTTGCCTTTATAAACACAGTGTAGACTGTCTGTAGCCAAGAAGGGAGGTGATCCAATTATTTGGAGTCTCAGTTTTGCCATTAAAAAGTACTTCTTGTTATCATTTGTTGCTACAACCGTATACACTCTTAGAAGTCTGCTCTTTTCAAAGCGCAAAATTGTGCGCACTTGCTTTAACCTGGTTGGATGTGACAGAAGATTTGGCCACAAAACTGGACAGATTCAGCAATTTGGCAAAGAGGTCGAGTCTAGCAGTATGTAAGGACCTAATAAAAATTTTCAGTGGAAGATCCAGATGGCTTTCACTGCGCTGTTGTTTTGCCATTGTAGAGCTGCTTAAAAGCTTAGTGATGTGCATGTAAGCATAACCAGAACACTCCCTTGGGCTGGGAACAATGCACTGTAGTCTGAAGTAAAAAAGACTTCAGTAGATATGTTTGGTTGCAGTCGTGTTAACGCATGGAGTCTGCTGCTTCCAGGTGCACAGCCTTGTGCCTGTGGCCCTGAATAATGGTCGCTTCTGAACTTCTCTAACCTGACGTGCCAAAATGGTGCTATTGACTTCTGTAAGCTTCTCTGTGTCTTCCTCATTGTCAATACAAAAGCAGCGTTTGCTGATCTGAGGGCTTTGTCTTTTAAAGGGCAAAGTATTCTTCGTTATAGTTGGCACTGGAAGAAATCGTGTGCTTCAGGGAGCTGATACACGCCGAAGTTCAGAGCATGTTGATAGGTAAACTTTAATTAAATCCAGGTTTGGAAACTGCACTTTGGGCAGCTCAGAAGAGAGCTTATGTAGGTCAACTCATAGATAACCTTGACCAGAATCCTGGAGAATAGGAAAGGTCTGGTATCATGGGTTCCCTTCCCATGGCCCAAACCCAGCTGTGGGCTGGGGTGAGCCCTGCCTGCCCTCGTGTAGCTGCGTCCTCCGAGCTGCCCTCCGTGCACAACGTAGTGCTTCTTCATTGCCGGTGGTACAGTGAGTGCAGTGTAGGAAGAAATAGGCCTGATTTCTTCTGTGTGTTAGAGAAAGATTAGTGTGTATGTTTTCTGGCTTTCTAATACAGTTTGTCAGATAAACTTGGGGTCATGTCCAAACCTGCTGTGATTTTTGTAGTTTCAGCGGCACTGTGTCTGTTCCCATGAAGGCTGACTTCCACCCGTACCAGTGCTGAGGTGTGTTGCTGTAAACCTGCCAGGGACTAAAAGATGAGACTCTCCGAAAATGCTTGCTTGTCCTTGGTTCGTTTTTGATAGCAGGTGAGGTATTGTTCAGAACGAGATGGGCTGTAGAAGTTCCTCCTGGTTCCTCTGAGTCCTTGTCCAGCAGTTATCTAAATGGCAGAGTGCTGTCTGAGGCAGGTACAGTCTTCATTTCTGGCAGCGTGAAGTTCCTGTAGTGCCTCTGCCTTAGCACCTGGAAACAAACAAACAAACACTTGGCCATTACCAAGTGAGGGAAGAAGCTCATAATTCCTTGGGATGTGTATCCTTACACGGCATTATTTATTAATTTAGGGGACTACTTGTTTCATTTAACATCAAGTTGAAAATGTTCATTCGACTACGTAAGTATGATCATGGGTGTGCAGATGGATAGTTGTATCAGATTAATTACGGTCTAATTTCACTTACAAAGGCTGTGTGCATTGCTTGATAATCGTTTAATCATATCTTGCATAGGTGCAAGGCCCCATTTAACTATCTTGTTACAGTGCCATATATGTATTAAACTTCTGCTATTTTACAGTGGCATCTTGATGTGTTTGCTGCTAGTCAGATCTCCAGATGCCATGTGAGCCTGGCTTCTTGGGAAATAGCTGGATGGTGTATGCTGTTGTCCTGACCTGCAGGTAGGATGTGAAGCACAGGGTAGGAAGTCCTGTGTTTCAAAGGGCTGGCTGAGCACAAGAGGGTGCACAAGGAATTAGCAGGTTCTATTGCAGCTATTCCATTAGGCAGGCTGAGATTCAACAAGTAGAAGAGAAAGCAGAATTAATAGAAACTGTTGCCAAATGGTTACTATACCAAGTGCAGGAATTAGGTCTGCTCTGTGCAAAAAATGAGTATTAAGAACCTCTGTGAGACATCCTTGCTGTGCTCCAGGCTGTATTTAATGCTTCAGAGGAATAACTATATGAGTAGCACTCGAGCTGTTATGTCATGAATTGTGATTACATTTCTGGGGATTGGAATAATGCTTTGTGTATTTCCTTTTGACACTGACAACAGCGAAAGGCCAGCAGTGTTAGCTTAGGAGATAATGGTCCACTGATACTCTCCTTGAGGAAATGCAGATTTTACTCAGCAGTATGCTGACAGTCACGATTACTGAAGATGTGGTTTTGGCCACGTGGTTTGGAGCTTCCTCCTCTTAAGGAATTGCATGAAGCATCTCAGTGCTTTTCAGGAAAGGAGGACTAGATGGGGAGATGTGGTGGGGATGGTTGCAGTTGAAGCGTTGTGGAAAAATAGAAGTACAGGACTGCATGGCCTTTGGATGTAGTTCTGCTGTGTTCAGTTACTCTCGTCTTCCCTTTAGATAAGGCTGAAGGGGAAAGTCAGTGGAGAAAGCCAAGTGATTGAGGCTTCCACCAGGCAGCACAGGGTAAAGCAAGAAGTGAAAAGAAATTGATAGTAGATGAAAAGCCTCATAACTCCATATAGATGGAAAAAAGTATTTCTGAATTTATCAGAGGCTTTTCTCTGTAAAACTTAATTTATCTTAATGTGTCAGGCAGAAAAAGCCGAGGGATTTGCTTTATTTCCACAGGAACACGTATCATGCTTGATATTCAAATTCTTGCTGAAAAGTTTGCTTCCCACTGTAACTAAAGTATGAAAAAATCAGTATGCTTGTAGTGAAGGACACAGGTGAGGATGGAGTAGAGGCTTAGCACACTCAGACACGTCGTGTGTCCTTTAGAACACAAGCGGGAATTCCTCAAGGGAAGAATGGCCAGTAAGCGTGGGGAGGAGGGACAGAGGGGTCTGGAAATGCTGGAGTTGCTCTTATTTCATTTCTGATGGGAAGGAGAAAGGAATTGGAATGAGAAAATGTTTGTACGTAGTTTGATCTCATCTTGTAGATATAATTGCCATTGATCTCCAGAGGAAGAGGATGTTGCTCCATTGTAAGCCGGTCGTTCCGTTCTTTCCTGTTGGTAGCAGACTAACTTAGATACTTCCTTTATCTTTGACCACCACCAAAACCAACCAACCAAGAAAACCCACAGCAAACAAGCAAACAAAATCTTCCTGCCTGCGTGGACACTAAGTGAACTCTTCCACCTGTGATATGATTGTTAGGCCAGAGCCATGGGGGCCGTGGGGAGGTTTTCCTTGAACTTTAGTCCTCAGGCCAACCTCATTCACCAAGAAGTTCGGTAGTTGAAAAGGTGAAGTCATTTTCTAAAAATCCAGTGGATACATGAAGCTGAGAGGTTGTGATTTATTTTGAGCTCTGAGGAATATAACGTGAAAACCTATTTGGGCTCTCCAGGCTGGCCGGAGACCGCAGTCAGCTCGATAAAAGACACGGCTAAATTTACCATGATGAAGTGCTGCTTCATGCATGAAATAGATGCTGTGGTCTTGTGCTGGTGATCTGATGATTTATTGTCTTTATAACCATAGAAACAACATGCAGAATTCTCCTCAGTGGATTATTTGTGTGACCACTTGTTTGTACCCCTTGGAATCTTATCCTGTTGGTAAGCATTTAAAACAAATAAAAACCCTCAAAAAATAAGATTGGAGATCTTAAAATTGTGCTTTTCACAAAAAGAATGCTCCCTTTTCCCCCAAGAGATGCTTTATCCTTGTTTTCCCCATGTCTAGCAGCAGTCTCCTCTGCAAAAGCTGTTTATGGCTCAGTTTGGTGCAATGTCAAGTTGCTGGCCTTACTCTGTAGAGCTCTCAGGGGACCGACCGGAGCTGTGTGCAGATCATCCTCTCTGCGCTGTCCCGTGCTCCCATCTCGGCTCAGGGGGCACCCGGCAGCCCCAGGCAGCAGGAGGCCAGCACCAGGCTGTGCCCACACCAGGGCTTGCCCACCGATGGGAGTTTTCATCCCTTGTGAATTCTGGAGAGAATGACCAGGAATGGCATTTGAGAAGCCTGGGAGGCTGGGGGGAGAATCCAGCAGGGGATGCAGAGGGGAGAAGTGTGTCAGAGGCATCCTCTCTTACCAGCTGTGATGCAGGTATTAGCTCTCTGCAGAGCAGATGCCCATGGCACGGGGTTTAGGGCTTTCTCCTGCTGCAGAAGACACTTGGGATTGGCACTGTGGGGTTTTGAAAATAACTGCGCTCTTTCCTTAGCAGGTTCCCTAACCTCAGAGCTACATACATGTGTGCAGCCAGTCCGCACTGGCAGTCTCAGTTTGATAACCTTGAATGTATAAAATGAGCTGACAATGTGTGTTGGATGCTGTGGGTGAGTGGTGCATATTGAGTCTTGGCAGAGGCAGGAGCAGCTCAGCCACTGAACTCAGCAGCATCAGGCGTTGCCCTTGCACGTGTCTGCTGGTGGAAGCATGGGCATCAACAGCACTCAGAGGTCCATGGAGTTAGGCAGCACGGGGGAAAGGCTTTGACAGTCCCACTTGCACCCTGCATGTTGGACCTAAGTGAAGATTTTCAGGTGCATTGCGGCTTTGGTCCTTTCCCTGCAGCCATCGGATGAGCCAGTGCCTTCACTTTGGTCAGAGCTCATTGCATAATCAAGTCCTGAAGCAGACTCGCTCTGCCTTCTCTCGTCCCAGTGCCTATGTGTTCTCTTTATCACAAGCATCTCTTATGTTTTTGCTCCTTTTTGTTCATTCCCAATACGCTGCCACTCTTCTGCGTTATATTTCTGGTATAAAGAATAGATGTAGTTACAAGCAAAATGACCTGCTGAGGACAGAATGGTCTGAGACTATGCCTTGAAGAGATCATTCCCACTTGGGGGAAACGCTCCTTTCTCTGACCCATTTTCTCCTTTGGAAATTCTGTTTCCACTATGGCAACACCTCTTCAGAGAATTCAGTGCTAGGGAATTTCAAAACAGATAAGCCAGACCTCTGCCTCTCCTGGCTGGGAGCAGGAGTAACTCTGAGGTGCCTGCAGTTCCCCTGCTCTGATGACCTCAGAAGGCTGCAGTGCCCTCGGAGCTGCTTGCTGCTGATTGCCGTACGTTTCAGATAGCAAGCCTTGCAGAGGAGCAAACCAGCAAACGTTCTGCTTGATAAAAATCCACCACAGTTATTCTTTGTGCATCTCTCTGCTTTGTTATCTGTCATTTTGGATTATCAGAATGATTGGTGTTTGGGCTTTCAGACAGCCAAGCCAGATCCAAGTATGATGGGCAGCTATGGAAGGGACAGTTTCCTTAAAGGGCTGTTGGCACCTCCGTCTTCACTCTTGGAAAAAATGTAAAATGTGGGTGAATGTTGATGTTGCAGTAAACATGGGTTTGTTTTCAAGGACTAAGCTACATTCAAACCATGACTTCAAACTATTGACTTCTAGAGTGTGAAATCATCAAACATCTGTTATAAAAATCATTTCATATTAGAAAACTGACTCAGGTCAAAAATAGCTTTCTTCATCTTCCACAGTAACCAGACCTCTGTGATCTGTTTCCTGGCTCTCAGAAATGGCCACACGTTGGCTGTACCAGCACTGCATGGCTCTGTGCAGACGTGGCAGAACCCCCTTGGCCAGCTTGGAGGTCTGTTTGCTGTTTTCCCTGGTGTAGGCTTCCCGTGTTCCCCATGGGAGTTCTGCTGTACCACTCCGGGTGCTGAAGGCACCGGTTCTTTCAGTGCCACCCGGCATTGGCTTTGCTCTGTCTGCTTCTGCAACCACTCCTTCAGTTTCTCCTGTCTCCATGCTGTACTCCTCACTTTTCTACAACATAAACATCAGGAGAAGGTTTCACTATTTTTTGTTATTATGAATAGTAACAAAAGCTTTGCATCATGCCAGCTCTCACTGTTGGTTTAAAATAGAGACGTTTCCAATTCCTTGTGGTTGCTTACAGAAGAGACGCTAAGATTTGTTCCTGTCCTTTAGATGAGATCACCCTTGGGAAGGATGGATGGAGGGTAATCCAACTAGCTCTCTCTTGCAGGAAGTGTGAGATGGGTCAGCTTGGCTTAAGTTTTTTGTGAGACAAGGAAGTATGTACCTAGCCCTGTGTGCTTCACTGCATCTTTTCTCAGTTGAATGACGAAGGGATGGCAGAAATGTAGTAATGAAGAGATGAATGTCTCTCCTGGAAGTCCAAGTTCAGAACAGTTCTGTCGGTGTGCATGGAAACACGCTGCCTTTGCGCCTGCTGAGGCCAACACCTGCCCTAGTGGCAGCTTTGGTTCTTCATGTGGGAGCCAAAAAGGAGCTTGTATGCATGAAAAGCCCCAAAACACCTGACTGCTGATAATTAAGTAAGGCGATGGATTTAAGAGTATTTCTTTGCCATGCATATTGTTTTCATTTCCTTAGAGAAAGCAAAACCAAATCCTTCCCCAGAGCTGAGGCTTCCCAGGCAGGCAGTGTCAGCAGGAATGGCAAAGCCTCTGAAGGGCAGGAGCGCGGGGAAGAAGGGCAAGGCACAGTTTATGGGCAGTATTGCTTACACACAATGCAGTGAGTAGTTAAAGCAAGGAGCAGATGTGGTGTCAAGGTTTGAAGGTACTGGACTGGAGCCAAGAAAAAGGGACAGGGCTGGGGAGCCCTGTTACGCACTGTTGGTGATGTTTGTCTAGGTGTGAGACGCGAGCAGTAGGTAATTTGAAGGTAAAGAGAGGTTGTAGAATGGCAGAACTCTATTTGCTGGTGAAGTTCACACTGGGGCTGCTTTGAGTCATGTCAGACCTGCAGGGCCAGGGAACACGTCCTGTGGCAGAGGGCAGAAGAGCAGTGCTCTCGTGTGAGTCCTGCGTGGGGGGATTGCTGGGGGAAGGCCATGCAGTCCCCGTGGCTCAGGCAGGTGCTGCCCATCCCGGCCTGATCCTGAGCTGCAGTGATGTGCGGGTATCGTGTCAGAAGGGATCGATCAGAAGGGATCGATCGGAAGGGAAGTGCCCGGGAGTATGTTGCAGTGCGCGTAATCCCAGTGCTGACACTGTTTTTGGAATCTTTACACTTGCCTAGGCAGGATCTTGATGAAATCAAGGAAGACTGAATTCGTTTAAGGTTTTGGAGTGAAAAGGGAATAATGATGATGTTTTTCCTGAGGCCATTTCTAAACTTTCTCCAGTAAGAGGTGGGCCTGACTATAGGAGATGGCTTGATCTGATCCAGTAACAGCTGGAATACAGAGCTTGTTTGTTGTTATTAACACATCTCTCCTGTGGCTTTCATTTTCTTTCTCTTCTCTTCCCAAAAGAGTTTTAACAAAGGCACTGTAGTGAGGAGGGAACAAAATGTTTACTGACTGAAGAGCTGTAAAAATTAAATCTCTCATTTCCTCAGCGGTGAGTGAAGGACCTCGGCAATGCGATGCCAGCCCCCCACAGCCCCAGGGGAAGGCTCCTGCCTTGTGATGGTGGCCCACGTAACCCAACAGAAGCTTTAAAACTTTAAGGGATGGGATGTTCTTAGTGTAAGGAGGGCTAGTGCAACAGACTTCTGATTTTTGGCTTTCAGGTCTTCATGCTCTCATTACATCATTGCATCAAGTAAAGACAGCTTTTATGAAAGCTGCAGAGATACCTTCCCAGTGACACCTCCGGTGTTCTTTTTTCTTCCTTGCATACAATGACTCATTAATGAGAGTCAGTTTTAACTGGTAGGTACAATCAGTATATACCTGGTGATTCATGGCTCAGTATTCACTAGAGCTATGTAGTTGTTGCAGTAGAAGAACTTCAAAAATAAAATGAATTAAATTGTGGATAGAGTTGCCTGGGTTTGAACACTATTCTTTGGGGTTGAAAGCTGAGGAAATCAGGCTTCACACCCTACTTCATGGGTTCTTTTATTTATAAGTGAGCAGCTGAGTTGGGATCTTTTTTGCCCAACTTGAAATTCCAGCTTGATGGTTTTCTGATAAATTGTCTATCTCATGGCCTTTAGGAAAAAAATGCAAGCTGCATGTAAAGTTGGGAGAAGAATAAGCTGTATTTCACTTCTACAGGGATTTTTAAACCTTAGAGGTTTAAAACTAAAGCTTTCCAAGAGTAGATTTCTCAGTTTCCCTTTGGAATGATAAAGGCTTGAGAGAAGCATCATCAGTGTTGGGCTACGATGGACCATCCAGCTTTTTACAGCGAGGGGACAGGTGGGGTGCTCACATTTGACTCAGCTGCAGTTTGGGCATCCCAGGGGTCTGTTGGAAGGGAGGTTACCTGCTCACTGCAGGGCAGCTGAGAGCACAGTGCAGATGCCATCACAGAGGGGCTGAATAGCAGGACCCAGGTATAATTTTTAACAGCACCTGTGTTACCATGTTTGTTTTACAGCTGACGTTTTGCCCAATGCCTTTTGCCCTCTCTGACTGGCTGGTACTTCATCTCGTTTTGGAACGGGCTAGGTTAAAGAAAGGGAGGCAAATCCCTTCATGTCATCACCCTGCATCATGCTGCTCGCTGATCTGAGGCTGGCCCCTGGGCTGCAGAGCGCATCCCCCCGCGGGTGCCTGCCCTGTTCCTCTGGGCACTGCCTCGTGCCGCACCGGTGTCGGAACAGCCAGGGAAGTGCCCCCAGGTGCACCCTGGAAGTGCTGTGCTAGCAAAGTGTTGACCTTGCAGGTGAATCTGAGCTGCTCGATACCTGGCTGGCACTTGCTGCTAGCGAGCGGTTGTCTTTTGTGAACTTGACTGCTAAACCACAAATAACACCAGCATCTCACCTGAGAAGCAGCAGTGCTCCTTGCCTGGGCTCCAGCAGCCTGCTGCCTGGAAACCAGCTGTCGGTGGCAGGCAGAAGGTGCTGGTACCTATCTGGGACACTCCAGTTACTGTATTTAACACTGTTACCTCGAGAGAAAAATCCTAGCTTTTGTTTTGTTAACTTTTCATAACTTGCTGTAAGCTCATGCCATACCTCACTTCTTTCTGCCTCTGGGTAACTGCTGCCCTGTGTCTGCAGGTTCCCAACCAAGAAGAATAAAGGGACTTTCAGGCAAGCAGCGAGATGGAATTGGCACAGTGTAGGATTGGAACTGCAATGTTAGATTGCTGCTGTTCCTTCAAATGCCCTTTTACCGAGTAAGACAAACTGTCTTTAAATACATTGTGGGGATGTGAAAAGACAGTGACATTTGAAAGAGAACAAAGGGAACATCTGCAGAATTCACAACCAAGGTATGAGTGAGTACGGGAAGAAAACCCCAACAGAGCAGCGACTGAACAAAGATTTTCCCCAGAGGAGGTTTCAAATACATTTTTATGAAAAAGATTCAAATGTCTGTAGGAGTAAAACCGCATTGTGAATAGTGCTTGCTTAATATGTGTGTTGTGCTTGGAAAAATTCCATAGCAAAGCAAACTTATTCAGGAGTGACTGACTTAAATATAACAATTTTGGCCAGTTAAACTAGAATTTGATGTAAAGGCATCATATTATATCAGCCACAATATTAAAAAAGATACTCACTTGCTGGTGTTAGTAACCTTTTTCTGTTTTTATACAATTCTTTTCTTGGTGGAGTGAATCCTTTCCTGCTGCTTGGAGTCATGAGGCTGTGGAGCACACAGGCCATGCTTTGTGGCCCCAGTGTGAATGCTGTAGTGTTCAGCTAGGATGACTTTAGTAGGGCTGTCAAATGACAAAGACGAGCTCCACAATGTGAAAATGATGGCATTGTCAATACAGGCATTGAACCCGTGCATTACAGCAGGAAGGAGGTCCTGGGGGTGTGCAGGAAAGATGCTGCTGGGCCCTGGGGGATTGTGAAGGTCCAGTGGCATGGATATGCTTTGTGTAAGCTTTATTGTAATAGCAAGTGGAGTTGTGACTATCTCTGTCTCAGGGACAAAATAGAGTAAGTTGATGAAGGGCAGTTAAAGAGACAATTTTTGAGGAGGAGGAAATATTTGAGATATATGAAGGATGAGTAATGGCAGAAGGCAGGTTGAAGCTTTATTTTACTTCTCTCCTAGAACGTGTAGCAAATACTCTATGAAATAAAAGAGTGAGTAATTCAAAATCCAAGAAAGAAATTTACATGGTGTTGAAGTATATAAGGGAAGCTTACGACCTAGAGAGGTGATTGATACTTAAAAAGTGGTTGTAACTTAAAAAATAAATCAGATTTGCCTGTTGGGGATGCTCACGGTCATCATAATCAACTGGACCAAACTTTGTTCCCCAAGCAGTAGATTTCAGGATTCTCATGGCTGCTGCCTACTGAACACCAAGGTGTGCTCCATGTGCGAGGGACAACTCATCCATACATCCATCAAGTGCTTGCATTACTTCTGTTTTTGAATAGATCACTCAGCTCCTTCGGGGGAGCTGCAGGCTGAGCCTGCCGGGATGTGCAGTGCCGGTGCAGCTGCTGTGCAGCGTGTGGCTGGCACTCGGGGGAGCTCATCCTGAGGATGCTCTGATTTTTCACGTCTGGGAGTGTCAAATACTTCAGATTATTTTAGTGTAAGTGGTTGTGATTAAGGGAATTTGCAAGTAGAAACTTTGTTTAGGCTATAGGTACAGAAACAACACCAGATGGATTGGATCCTGAAGGTGTACGTACAGTTATGTGTGAAAATGTGTCTGAAAGTTCAGAAAGAGATTGACTAGACGTGAGCATGAAGCATGGGTGAGGGAGAAACCCTCCAGCAGGATCAGAAAAAAGGTGCAGCACAAAGGCAGCGTGCACTAGGAAGGCAAGAGGAGAGGTGTGCTGAGAGCTGCAGGAGGCAGCTGCAAGGATCAGTGTGGTGATACATACAATGTTCCTGTGTTTTTCATGCATGTTTCTGGTTTTCTTTCTGCACACTGTGTGTTAATAAAAGGCTTAGGTTACTTTTCCTGTGCATTCACCCACTCATCTCCCGCTTGCCCAGCTGCTTGCCAGCTTTGCTTTATTTAATTTTCTTGAGGTGAAAATGCTAAAATGGAAAATCAAAAAGGACCAAGTCAGTGATTTTGGCTTGTGGTTTCCTGTCGGGCACAGGGATAGGTTGGCTGAGGGAATTTGAGTCCTTGGCTAGAAACAAGGGGAAGGCTGGTGTTTGCTTGGTTTGCCGTTCTGCTGGAAATGCAATAAGCCCCAGGTAAGGCACTCAGATAGTGTTGTTCTCGGGTTGATAAGGTCTGCATGGAAAGTGCTGTTCAGTTCTTTTAAATTACAGAACGGCCAAATCATAAACAAACTCAGCAGAACACGGGAGGTTCTTATGAATTTTCTCTCTCATTTCACGATGTGCAATATCCGGCCCTTTATTAAACCCCCGAGGGGGGGACGGCGAGATGCGAGGAGGAGCCCCTTGCTGCTCCCAGAGGCCTCCTCCATCCCTCCTTTATCGGGCTTGTTGGTTTCACTCAAACAAATCTCTCTCTGGGAATGATGTCGTGCTGCCAGCCAGGCATGCAAACACAGGGCGTTCCCGTGGAGGGGACCCTGCCAAGCCTGCAGCTCGTAGCAGGGGGTAAGGATGGGTGTGCAGAGCACGGCCACCTCGCTGTCCTGCAGGGAAAGCCACGTTTCTGTGTGCTAAGAGTGTTAATGTGTGCGTTCTGCCCCATGGGTGTGGGAGAAATCCGAGCCAGAGGCTCTGCCACGCGGTGCACAGAGCTGGGGGAACCGTGGGCGGTGCTTTGGACCAGATTTTAGGTCACGTTTTCATTTTTATTTTATTTTTTTTTATTTTACTTCCTAAGTTATAAATTTAGCAACTCGTTAAAGTTGGGTCCTTATGGATTAGATGTACTTAAAACGGCTCCGGGGCGTTCTCTGAAGGCTGCGGTAGAGCTGCTGGCGAGGTGGAGGGCAGGGGCATCACCCAGCACCCCCAGGGTGGGTTTTGTCTCTGCCCCTCAAAATGTTGCAGGAAAAAAGAGCTCCTTTTACCTCCTGGAGAAGCAATAATTCGTTACTGCTTCATAACAGAAGCCGTGGGCATTGATTTCCTGTAGATTTATGTGGTGGGTTTTAAGACTAATTTTTGTAAGCAGTTTCTGTTTGCAGATGCGAGCTCTCTCACTGCAGTGTCTGTACAGCTGCCGTGAAGCAGAGCTTATGCACAGGTATCCTGGTTAAAGCTTTATTCTGCTTATTTATTAAATCGAAAATGGCAAAATGGAAAAAAAAAGTCATAATCCATATGTGGTTCAGGTGGCTGAGAAATCTCTGAGAGCGTTTGTTCAGTGAGCGTCGTACAAAGATGGACCCAGCTCTGCGATTCGTGCTGTTTCATTCTAAATATAACCAGAAATCCTATTAGTTCTAAAAATAATTGCACAATGAGAAAGGGAAGATGAGGGACAGCTCCAGCTGCATGGAGTAACTGGGTCTCTGAAATACCTGTGTGTGCCTGCGTTTACCTCGCTTGCCCTGAAACATTATTTTTAATCTTACCCCAGGCCATAGTGCTCTCTTTAGCACTTTCTTTTTAGAGTAACACCTCAGCTAGGGGAATGTGGAAATGACTGGGTCCAAGTGCTGTTTCAGGAGGTTTATAACTCAAACTCTCTCATTTCCCTGATGCCTTTAGGAAGCCTCGTGCAGGGAGTTACCTCGTCTGTAAGGTTCCTCTATCTCCTGCAAGTGCTGTTTACTCCACTGTGAAGGGCTTGAAAGTAAACGTGATGCTGTTTTCATGAAACATTGTTTATTGATGGTAACTATTAATCTCCTGTTAATTATTCTTGTCATTTAAATGTTACGTGTTACCTCCACGTGACAGAGCAACTCGTCAGGACTCCGGCATCGTGCACTGTGCCGGGATTTAAGCAGCAGAGCCACGAAGCTCAGCTCTCTCTGCTCCTCCCTTTGGCTTTCACACCTGCTTTGGCTTTGATGCAAAGTGCCTGCAAGCTGCAAAGTTTGGTCAGGTTTGAATTTAAAGAATTGTTGAAGCAGTTAACGTCTCATCTTTGTTTTGGTGAGTCTATGCATATAAAGAAGAGTTCTAAAATTTGGAGTTTTTGTCTGGCTGCGTTTGGCTCCAGAGAGGTGTTTCGAGCTGGCCTTGGGTGCCTTTGGAAATCCAGCCCGTCATTAAGGAATCAACACGTCACTGTCAGCACGCGCGGTGGATTTCCAGCGGATGTCAGCACTCGCAGTGGGTGCACACAGCATTTACAGTGCGAGCGTGCCCAGCTGATGAACCATTGCAGAAGGGGAAGAGTTCCCCGTGGCTTCAGCTGGGACCTGGGCTGCTGGGGTTCACCTGGCTGCCGTGGGCTCTCTCCCAGCGAATGGATCTTGGTGGCACCGGGTGCTCGCTGCCCACACTGCGGCCCAGCCAGGACCGCAGCTCTCCATGCCACTTCCATGGGGCCGTGCTGCATGGCACAAGGCACAGCTCTGCCTGCAGGCACTTAACCTTATCTGTAGGCTGGCAGAACTAAGGGACGTCTTGGGCAGGTCTTCAGAACGCTCTTAGGAAAAATCAGCTTGCATTTGGTGTCAAATATTTCATTCTCCAACCCTTCTGTACGATGCTGAATTAATTCATAGGAATGGGCAGAGCTGTTCTCACAGCAAACACGAGATCTGCGACGTGCTAACGTTACACGGGACATCACTTTATGAGGTTAAACGTGGCTGTGTGAGCACTCAGAAGTTCCTGTGTGCATGTGTTAGAGCTTTGGAAAGGGCCATAAACAGCACATTTGGAAATGGGACTTCATCCAGTCTTTTGAAACTTCTCCTCTGTCGCCTCTTTGCAACAGGATCTAACTTCATTTGAATATAATCTTTGGCTTTTAAAATTATTTTCAAAAGTTACTTTTGCTTAAATCTTAAGGCTGTCTCATCATTCATGTGGCGTCAGTCTTCCTGCTTTTTTTTTTTCAAAGCATATTTGTCTTCTATGCGTTCCCTAGCTGCAAAAATACACGATGTGAATGTCTGCTCCAGGGTCAGGGCCACGCTCCTGAGTGTGGAACTGGACAGTGCATGTATTTATCCAGCTGGTAAACATGTCAAACAGAAGAGAAATGTTTGACAAGAAGGTAGGAAGGAAATTTTTGAGGACTTGGAGGCAAATGCCCACACTTACTGCTTTTCACGGGCTTTCAGCTTTTTTTGTTGGCATGTCTCTGTGTTCAGGCCCGCAGTTGTGTTGATGGATGATGGGAAGGTGTAAGGAAATCACAGCGTAAGGAGAAGATCTGCTTATTAATTTCTGTCAGACAGCCACGGTGGTGAAAATGGGGTGAAGTCACAGAATCACACAGAATGCACTTTCTTCAAATAAACACACAGTAAAAACTGAGTTAATTACTGTAGTAATTAACCTGTCCTGTTAGCATGAAGCAGATTCTTTGCTAGAGACTTTTCTGCTGGGGATGGCCATCTTACCTTTGCTTATGTGCTATTACATTATGGAAAGTGCACTTCAGTCAAACTCATCTTTTGGTCTTCTGACTTTCAATTTAATGTGGTGTGAGCTCGTTGAGCTTAAACTTGGTATGAAGATTGCTGAAGGGGATGCTTCAAATGAACACGACTTTTCTCCAGTCTTTTGGCAGAGAAGCTGGAAATGAATGACAGATGTGAGATATTCTTACAGTTTAAAAATGCAACTTGTGAAATTGGGTTGGTTTGAGTAGCAACATCCCTAATTTCCCTTATGCTTGACTGACTTTTATATTGTGGTTCGCAGGGCCAAGAAGACTTGATTAGAGTATGAAATGGCTGAACTCTGCTTTTGGTCAGAAGTGTTGGAGTCCCTTAAAGTCTGTAGCATCAAGACAGCAGGTGAAAGCAATTACTGGTGAGAATGTAAACTTGCAATCAGCAGGGAAAGACTAGCGTTTGGGAAATTACTCTCAGTGAGATGAAAACATATACAAACCCAATAACATGATTGCAGCTCGCTGGCAGAGGGAAGGAGATGCTCCTGGGAGAGCTGCCCCTGCAACCCATGGCTGCAAGGTCTGGCTGGGAGGTGACTGGCAGTCCGGATAATGTCCTCGGTGTTGGGCTCGCTTTGGGCACACAGATTGGTTCGCAGGTAAATTCTGCAAGAGAAGAGCCGTGCCTCTGGGGGGTCTCTTGCAGCCCACCCAGGTGTGGGCAGCACTCCAACTCGTGGCACGCTGCAGAGAGGGGCTGCAGCCACCTGCCTGCAGCGCGTATGGAAACAAACGCGTGCCCCACGGCAGCACTGCTGTGCTCATCTCCACCATGGCATGGCCCGTTGGTGGCCCTGGGAGAGGGAAGCACCCCGTGAGGGTGGCAAGGCGGCCGGCGAGGATGTACATCAGCGAGGGGAAGTGGAAGTTAAACTCCTTTTAATTTGTGCCGAGACGTTAACCGTGAGTTACGGCCCGGCGTTACTTAATGAAAGATGTGGTCTTTAATTGCCTGGGTGTGCGCGTCCTGAGCGCGTAGGACAGAGCGAGCTGTGTGTGTGACTGGATTAGCGGTGAGCCCAGTGCAGTGTGTGACACTGCTGTTCAACAGCTCCTGTTCCTCATTTAGGAACTGAGTGGCTTTGGCTTGGTACGTGCTCTGTTCAGAGCACTGAGTGATCAGTTGGCTCCGTGGCTTCAGTGCGTCATTTCAACAGGGAAAAGGATTTAATCTGAGAAGAGTTGCAATACACAGGATGGGAAATGATTTTTTCAGCGTGGAAAAGCTCGTCTGTGACGTGTGAAATACCTCCACACGTGATCCCAAGTCAGGAGGAAGTTGCAGAGACTTTGCCCAGCTCTCCAGTAGGTTCTGCAGAATCCGTGAAAGCATCATTTTTCCGTCGTGTTTCTCAAACCTGAATCAAAAGGCCAAATGTCCATTTTCCTGTAAAGACATTGCTGTGGGTCAGCAGATGTGAGCAAATACTCTTACAGCACAAAGACAAACGCGGTGTAGGTGGGTAGTGGCAGCTCCGCTGGTGGTTTTGCTCACGTTTGAACATTTATGTAGAAGAGGGGGAAAAAAGTTTTCAGACGAAATTTCTGTTTTGATCCAAATGGCAGAGATTAGGTCTAATACTTGCTATAAACACGTGGTGCTGCTGCTGAGTTAATGTTTTTTTTTCCTCTGTGTGTTATTTTGAGAACTCAGTTGTGGTAGAGCAGTCTCCAACTTCCATTTCTGACAGCACTGACTAGATCTGGTAAACACCTGCCGCACTAGTGGCAGGGTTTTTAAGAACACGGAGGGAAATGTCACTTTTGCCAGCACTGTGACTGCTGTCCCAGTAACTATGGTAATGAGTGAATGTGAGGTCAGAAGAGGTTCCACTTTCAGACTGTTCTGATGTATTTGCCCTACAGTTCTGCAGAGCACCTGGTTGCCAGCTGCAGGAAGAAGCTGGTTTCATGGCCCTGGCAGTGGAGGTATTTGGGCTTTGGCATGAGCTAAAGAGATGCCAGCCTTGTCGAGGTGTAGTCAGCATTCTGAGAACTGGCGGGGCTCGAGGGATTGTGGGCTTGCTTTGGGGGTAAGGGATGACTTGAAGAAAACTGGCTAGAAAAAAGTATTGCTTCTCTACATTTTCGGGGAATTTACTGCAACGTAAGAAACATCGTGTTCATGTTAAGAATAAGGTGATTTTCTGGAAATAAGTTTTCTGATTACTACTTGTTTCCTGTGATTTTACTTTTTTCCAGCAGGTCTGCATTCCTCTGGCTCCCACAATAAGAGATTTGTCTGACTCGGTAGTTCAGATTGAGGTCACGTTTCCTTGCCGGCTCTGCCTCCCTCCCTTTCTCTTTTCCCTTCTTAAAGCTTCAAAACCAAGCGCGAGCTTTTCCCTTAATCTTTTTCTAACCAAAAGATCCAATCCCTTTGAGACCTGACCCTTTAATCTCATATTCTTCTAAGACAGAGCAACGACTTTCACGCTCACGCTTAACACAAGTGTAAGCATTTTCATCAAAATATAAAATGTCTGTGGCAGCGATGGAAGTAAAATCAACAAGCAAATCTGGGAGTTGGTGAGAGGCTCTCCTCGTTACTGCTCTTGCTTGTAGAGAAAGCTGGTGGCTGTGAGAGCCCAGCCTGAAACAGAAGGGTGGCCTTGGCCTGTTTGTTGCCCTGGCGCAGGACCTGTGCTGTGCCTGGTGGCCTCGCGTGAGGTTTTGGAGTGAGGTCAAAGCCAGAAGCTCAGAGGCACGTGAGATGCTCCTGTACATTGTGCTTCCTCTCTGTTCAGCTGAAAGCAGCATCCCCTGCCACGGCAGCGCTCAGTCATGTTTGGATGGCAGCTCGGCCGTGCTCGTGGTGTGTAGGTGACAGTGATAAATGTCATTGCAGTGTTGCCTGGAGGCTCTGACTCTGGTGACGCACAGCCTCCACCATGGCTGCCCAAACCTCAACCTGGCGAAGCCCGTGGTGATGCTGCTGTTGGAGCTCGGGCTTCTCGTTTTGTGCTGATCGTGGGAAGCTGTGGGATTAGTGGGAAATCCAGAGTTTGCTTCTGAAAGTGACTTGCATTAATTTACGGAAAAGCAAAACACAGCAGTGCTATCAAGTGCTCTTTGCCTGTCATCGGAGCGTGTTACCCTTCCACCTGTGGGGAGTACAGGACCCAAGTCCTTCTGCAGTAACCTCCCCTGGGTCGCACACGTGTTCTGCCACCCTAGCACTTTTTTTTGCTGTCCTGTACAACATCAATCCTGCCTGGGCTGCCGGAGGAGCAGGGCTGCAGGTCACCACGGGAGCAGTGCTCTCAGCAAAGCTCCGGCAGCCGTGTCAGCTGCGCTGCCAGCATCCCCATGGCAAGGAGCCTGGGGGGGCTGCGAGGCACCGGGTGGAAGGGCTCTGTCTGCAGACAGGTGTGCAGATGGGACACTGCTGGGGGGAGCAGTGTTGACTTAGGAAACTTCCCAGCCTGTGAAGTGGCAATGGCAAGTGGCTTGGCAATGGGTCAAAGGCCTTTTTGCTACTGGCTGTTAGTAACAGTGGGGCTTGGAACAAACAAGCAAACGAAAAACAGAACAAACCCTAGAAAGCATAGCAAAGAGAGCAGATGCACTTCCCATTACTGCTCTCCTTGCTCTGTTTGCTGCCTGAGCACTGTAGGTCACCCGGCTCTGCCTGATGGGAGGCGATGGGGCTTGATGAACTGCTAGCAGAGTTCAGCTAGCTAGGGGCCTGCTAGCAGAGTTCAGCTCCCGACAGCGCTGGGTCCTGAGCACACAGGGGAAGGAGCTCCCAGCTGCCCGAGGAGTTGGGCTTTGTCCTTGCGTAGTGCAGAGCTTGGAATTTTCCTCAGCTCCTGGCACGTTTCCAGGAAGAAGTTGTTCCGTGTGTCATCCGCTTCCAGAGTCAGTACGTCCCAATTGCTGCTATCAGAAGGATGGGAGGGAGGGAGATTGCTTTTGCTCTCCCATCCCATGCTCTGAGATTTTAGTCTTCGTTAAATCTGGGAGTTTTTGCTGAGTTCTTGTGCATGACGTGATGTAAACCAAGCGACGGAGGTTGGGTGACAGAGGTTTTCTTGTGCCGTTTCCATAGGTGAGCGTGAAGCAGGGGAAGGGCAGGAAGCCACGCAGATGGACTGCAGCCTCTTGTCACGCTGAGTAACGCCACAGACACGAAGAATGCAAACCTTCTGCAATCACTTAGTAACTCTGATCTCGTGTTTATATCCCCAGTCACACAAAGAATGTTGTTCTTAACTTTGGTCAGATTGTTCTTCCATTTCTGCCAAAATTTTAGGTAGGAGAAAAGGCTCATGGCCTTCTTTTGACCGTATCCACTTCCAGCAGCGAGAAGGAAACCGGGCGTTCCTGGGATTGTTGTTGACATTCCTCTGTCTCCGCGAGGCAGGAAGCCAGGCTGCATTGTTCCAGGGGCAGTTTTCTAGCCTTGAGGGCCGAGCTCCGAGTTGTCTGTATTTCTCAGTTCTCTCCAGAAATTTCAGGACGCTGTCTGCGTTTGGTTACAGCAGCCACCCCAGCACCCCTGGACTTCCTCTACCTTCCTTGCCTTTGGCTCTACAGCAGCAGAGCTCATCCTGGGTACTGTCACAGGACATAGTCTGGTTTCGGTGTCTTTCTAATGTGAATCACAGCAGCCAGAGATGTGTGGCCAGGGGGTCCATCCCCATGCATGGGGCAGAGGGAGCAGGGCTGGGTTGCTCTGCCTGTATCCCAGTGAGGTTTCCTTCTCCCGTGGCAGCCTCCAACAGCCTTTGGAAACAAAAGCCTTGCTCAATTATTTGTGTTTCGAGAAGAGGAAGCACGTAAACTGCTTTCCCATTAGTGAAATAGTTCAGAAATAAACAGAGGAGACCTTGTTTGAAATATTTCTGTTTTGTTCAGATGGTGCAGATAAGCAGCTGTGGGAGCTCTCCAGCTTGGCTGCGCCGTGCTTCACCGGGAGCCCTGCCTGGATGCCAGAGCCCTGTGCAACCAAGCAAAGTCCTCGTCCCCGCTTAAAGACGTGTAGGTGATTTAAACCCCTGGAATTGCTGCAATCATTCCTTTACCATTTTCAGGTTCTGGAGTACTTCCCGTATTGACCCGTTCCATCCCTGCTGACTGACATGCTGCCTGAAGCAGGGCAGGAGGTGGGGAGCGGTGCGGTGTCGCTCCGTGTGTTTGGCAGGTGCAGCTCAGGGTGAGAAGCGCGGGTTTGGAAGTGGCCCCGCTGGCTGCTTGTGGCACTGCTGGCAGGAGGGTGGATGGGTAGGTCTGGGCAGGGCATGGGGCTGCCTGCAGGTACGTGTGGAGCCACTCCATGTGTTGGGAATGCAGTGCGGTGGAAACACTTCCTTAGCCTAGTTGCTTAGGAAGATGGTCCTGCGATGAGACCCTCAGGATTTTGGGGAGTGTGCTGTCCCACTTGTTTCAAGGAGGACAGAGGGTCCTGGTGCCATGGCAGTGAGCTGCTATGGCTGCGGTCTCCTGGTGCTCTGCTTCTGGGAGGAGATGTGCTGCTGCTGGGTGCTCGGTGCCATGGGGTCCAGGGGCTGGGTGCCCATCTCTGCCACACAGGGACCAGGGGCTGGGTGCTCCTGGCACGCCTTGTGCCCAGGCAGGAGGCTGGGGCTGCAGGGAGCCTGCTGCGTGGCTCTGAAACTCCAAACTACCTGTAGTGCTCATTAGAAAGTCTGACTCATTATTCCAACATGAAGTTGTATGTTGGAAGAGCTTTTAACACAGCTAGTAAAGCGTTCTTGGAAATGTTGATGGCTCTGGCAGTAAACCCAAAAGATATTTTTCTTTTTTTTTCTTGTCCACTCTACAATTGAGAATTAAAGTAAGGATTTGAAGCATCACAAAGAAAAATCTCTGCAGTTAATCACTATTTGTCAAATACATTTGTCTTGTCCATGTATTTGAATAATGGCACCCCTTGTCATTTATAACGATCACGTCCATCCTCATTCATAAATTAACCAGGATTTGCTTTTTCATAACCACAGCAAGTGTGTGCTGGTCTTCGGTGGTGTAAGGTGAAAGCTGCTGGTTTTGCTCTCTCAGGGGCGTTGTTTGGATTTGGTTTTCAGTCCCACAGAGAGTGACCCATGAGGAAGGACTCTGTGGGTTGGATAACTGCCTCCTCACTGAAGTGGACAAGCAGAGAAACGATCCGTAGGTTTGATCCCGTTTGGAATCACTGGTGCTGTAGCTTTCAGCTGTGGCCTGTGTTACAGAACTCCCAGTGGAAGCCAGTATAATTAACTACAGCTTACTGTGTCAATGCTGAAATGCTCAGCCCAGCTATCTTCTCTACATGATGTATTTCTTCCACATCTGGTGACGTGGGGCCTGAAAAATGCAATTCTCTGTGCTAAGAAGGGTGCCCATGGGCACCCGTGGGAGCTGCAGGGATGCTGGGGGACCCCTCCCTCCCATCTCCTGCCTTTTGCCCTAGCACTGCTGTTGCTGTGAAGCTTTTATTTTCATTCATTGTTTCTTTCTGGCAACTGCACACTCTCCTCTGGTACGGAGGGTTTTACCATAAGGGTTTTAGCAGTCACGAACCACACACAGTTAGGTGAGAACACTCCAGCAGCCAGTGGGAAGGGCTTTAGCAGTAGCGTAACGGATTTGATTTTTCTCAGTTTTCATCAATAACATGGCACATGCATTTAGCACAGGCTGGAGTGGAGCTGGCAGGATAGCAAGCAGGCTGGGGAGAAAGGCTTTGCCATTGACACCTCTGGCGTCCAGAAACTCAAACATTGAAGGCCAGCGTTCCAGCAGCCCATCAGCATGACTGTTATCCAGCTGCTTGAAGGAGAGTATGGATAGCTTCAGGAAAGTGGGACACAGGCCCTTACCTCATCTGACCTTTGGTGTCATTCTTCAGCATTCCTGTAGTCTCCTCCTCTTTCGCTACGAGAGCTTTTTAAACCTGAAATTTTTGGAAATGGATTCAGCTGGAAGTTTTGCTGCGCTGCAAAGCTAAACATGCAACCAAAGCTTCAGCAAATACAAATCTAAATCGGTCAAGTTCCAAAGTGGAAGCCAACCCAATATTTCTGGTGGTTTCTGCCATAGGCAATGGTTGGGCGAGCTCAGGGCGTTCCGTGGGTGACATGGGGAGGAGTGGAGCCCTCATCATTACAGGCATGGCTAGGGCTGCCTCAGGGCAATGAGTATTTCTCCTTGTAGTAAACAGGTAATTTGGGACTGAAAGCTGCTGCAACTCAGGAAACACTGTTTTCTTACAAAATGTGTGTGGATGTATCAGATCACGGAGGTGCCATAGCTGGCACATCTGTGTGCAGCGAGCCCTGAAATGGGGGAGCACGGCACGCGTTGCCCGAGGAACAAAGCTGGGTGACAGGGCTCCTGCTGCAGTGGGGATGGTTGAAATAGCAGGTGTGCGTTTGTCCTTTGCGAGTTTTGAAATGGTGAGTGAACAAGCTAAGCTCAGTTAATGACTTAGTTAATGACTAACGGCTTAGTTTTAATTACAGAAAGAAGTTGGCAGGATCCATGATCATGGGAGAGCTCAGCTTGGGGTGGGAGAATTTTGGCCAGCAGCGGTGCTGAGAGGCACACACCCCATCTGAACCCTAACGCTGTGATGTTTGCTGTCACAGAGCTTTCCCAGAGCGCGTGCCCCATCAGTAAGCAGCACCAGAACGTGCTGATGAGCATCGTGAAAGTTTGCCTTAGGCAAACTCCTACGTGGCAACACTACTCCCAGTGCTGCTGGGCCGCAGGGGAAGGCTGCTGCACTGTGAGAAGTTCTCCAGCCCTTACTCGATAGGAGCGTTATGTAAGATGTGGCCCTGTCTGCTATGATTTTCTCTTACGGTTGCACAAGTGCCCTTTGGAGGTGACCGTGTGCCGGGGGCTGGGGGCTGCAGAGGGTGCAACGTGTGTCCGAGTACAAAGCCAGCAGCAGGGCTTTCCTTGTGCTCAAAGGAGCTGGAAGGGGATGGATTGCAGTAATAACATGTTTTAGTCATGAATATTAATATTGAAGTAATTAAATCAGATGAGTAGGAATTATAGGACAGGAAGATACTTTCCGTGTCGTTGAATCTGCTCCCCAGTGAGCATGGAAACCCTTTCATAAATGGAAGGGGCTGCCGGTTAATTGCAGAGCGTTCAGCACAGCCCTTGCACAGCCTGGTTTTTCATCTTCCAGCCACTGAAGGATGATTTTGTTTCCCTTGCGGGATGCTGGGTGTGGGTCTGAATGACCAAAATCTGATCTGGTAGGCAGCTGCCAGCACGCTGCAGGGAGAGCAGCAGCAGATGACTTTCCAGAACCAAACCGTCACTGCTGGACGTTGAAGTAGCACTACACGTAGCATGCTACATTTCTGGCTAAATGTAAATTGTTGACAGTTTCACTCATTTATACCGTGTGCGTTTAAAATACGCATATCAGGACGTGACAGCTCTCCAGACTCTGGTGACCTCCTTTTGGCACATGAATGCCAAATTAGCTGAGGCAGTGGAAGCACAAAATGTTGGCAACAGAAGTGAGGCGATGCTTGCGTTCCTGTGAAGTCACGTTTTTCCTTTTTCTGACCATGAGGATGTAATGATGGCTCCGAGCAGCTGGCTGTCCAGCCTCACACCTCCTCTCCACTTTGGCCATAAGGTAATGGCCAGGGATCAGGGCAAACAGCAGTGCTCTCCCCTCCTGACACCTCCAGCCTCCGAGCATTTTCAGCTTGGAGGATTTTCTTTACTTTCTGTGGGTTGCGTGTTACCAATTTTCTCCTAAGTTAAAAGATTCTGTACATTTTTTATCATCTGTCAACCAGGTAGCACATTCTGCACTGATGGCTTTATCCTTCAGAGCAAAAGGAGGTCTGCAGATACCCCCTGGTCAGGTTTTGCAGATCTGGAAACAGGCTGGAGGCAGCCAGATTTCTGGAAAGCACACCCCGAGATGATGCTAGTGCGAGCGTAGTGGAAGCTGGCACAGCGAGGTTGGGTGGACAGATGTCCAGAGTATGTTTTCATGTTGCTAATAATTTGGTTTTGTCATGTAATACTTGATTTGCAATGGACAGAAGCAGAAGGTGGCACAGTAACCACGATGCTCGTTGTTATGTGTTGAACACAGTTGCACATAAAGAGCAGAAAAATGAGCAGCTCAGTTATCCTGGCAGCGCGCTGCCCTGCAGTCCCCAGCTCTGCTGGGCTGTCAGGGCTGTGTGAGAGAAATGTGCCCTGAGCATCCTTTTTCTTCTTCTTTGCCTGTGTCTTTGATGTTGGATGTGACAGTGCCTGCCCCAGTCCGTGCCTCCGATCCCATTTCCCGCTGCGGTGCCCTGGGGCTCCCCTGGGGTGCAGGAGAAAAGCTTTGGGCTTCATGCTCCAGGCAGCGACGCTTTCTTAGTGCTACCTTAATAAGGGAAAAACCAAAACCCAACAAAACACTCAAATCCAGGGAAAAAAAAAAAGGAAAGTATCCTTAGAAACCTAGAATTCATGTGACATCCTCAACCATTCTAAAATAGCAGAGGATAATCTAGCTTAAAGAACATTACGAAGTGCTTGATAGATTGAGAACAGGCACAGTCACACGGAAATGGATAAAGCCAAGGCACAAATACGCCCTTGGCGTCTGATAAAATTTGACATCAACCAAAAATATCTCCTAGCTTCAAGAGCATGGACGTCAACAGAAAAAGAGCTCAGCTAGGCACGTACCCATGTTGTCTGATGACATGTGAGAGTGACGGATGTGGAAGAAGGGCGGATTGTCACTGAATTTTCCTAAAAGCAAGATATGACTGCCTCCATAATAACACAGAAAAGAGTTTTCGTTTCAGTCCTGCAATGAAGCACCACGTAACGATCCATTTCCAGTCATGCTCAGAGCACAGGGAAGTTTGCTCGGTAGGAATCCATCCACGAGCACGGGAATTGCTCAGAGCTGCTGCTCAGGTAGAAACGCCCGGCAAAGGGAGCTGGGCAGGGCAGGAATCCCATGGCCAGGAGCCCCACAGCTGGCCTGCGTGGTGGTCTGCCTGCCACAGTGTCTTGTCTCCGTGGTCACGTCTTGTCTCCGTGCTGGCCCAAGCTGATGGTGTGTGTGTTTGTGTGAGGACGTGCTCTGTCTCAGCGCAGCTGGTGGCTGCTGTGCCGTTGCTCAGGGCATTGCAGTTGGGCTTCTTGGTGGTGGTGTGCCCAGCACCCCTCACTGCTGGGCTGCGGGCAGGGGCAGCTGGGCAGGGTTCTGTGTGGCTGTGTGTCCGGAAGCATCTGGATCCACGGCCCCAGCGTGAGGTCTGCACACAGGGCAGGGCTCTGGGGGACTTGCAGCTCTGTGGGAACAAGCAGTGTCAGCTCTGCCCAGGGAAGGACGGACCAAAAAGGCTTCAGGACTGGTGGCATCGGCTGCACGTGGCCCTGTTTGGGCAGGGTGAGTTTCAGAGCAGCGATTGCCTGACGCTCAGTAGCACTTTAGGAACTGCTTTATTGTGAAATAGCAGCGATGTCAGGGGAGTGGTGCTAGGTTTCTTTACTCTTTTCCCTCTGGGAGACGTTTGTTTCCAGCTCAAATACCTATTCCTGAAGTGTTGCCACCTCACCTTCCTTCTGCTTCAGACTCCAGTTGTTTAATTACCTCGTGAAAGCCTGCCTGGAGTGCCGCTGGGAGCAGCGTCAGGTAACCAGCGCTGAACGGCAGTGTGAGCTTGCTCTGTAGTTACTGCTCCTTCCTGATCTCCAGGCTGATGAAGAATGGATGGATCATGTAATCCTTCTCGTACTTTTTTTTTATTTTTTTCTTTGGAAGTTTGCTGTTGCCATCACTGATGAAGTGTTTCACTGTGCATTTTCAGTTCCTCCATCTCTTCTGTCCTTGGCTGCCTTTTCTGTTCATTTTTCCCTCTGAGCTCGTAGCATCAGAGCATCAATATATTAACAGATGCTGAAATATATATGTATCTAGTCTATGTGTCAAGAATACTCACATAAATAAGGATTTGCTAGATCAAGCCTTTTGTGGCTGACCTAATTTTCAGTTTTAATCATATTACAAAAAGTCTTAAATAAATGTTTCATGCTTTAGAGGAGTGAGGAGGTGCTGGAGCACGGCAGGGCTGTGCCAGCTCCGGCAGCAGGGACCAACCTGCGAGGGAAGAAGTGGAACCGAGAGGCAGCCTTTGCCGAGAGCTGTGCCCCACCTGAGGGGCTCATCAACATAACACCAAAAATGACAAAAAACCCAAAGGGAATGTGGGTGGGAACTTGTGGGCAGAGGGCTGGTGGGCGCAGCTGGGAAGCTGGACTTGAGCACGAAGCCGGAGCCAAGGCAGCAGCAGGCACATAACCCATGGTTTGGGGAGGGCTGGTGCCGAGGGGAGCACCCGCTTGGCTCCCTCGGGAAGGGTGGGTGGCTCCACAGGAACCATCTTCTGCAGGAAGCAGCATGGAGAAGGGCTGGGATGTGCTGGGAGCTCCTGCCTCTGCCTTGGCCCTGGGAGCAAGGGAGCACCCCAGCTCCTCCCCGGAGTGCTGCTGCTGGGAAGGACAGGCATGGTGGAGGGGCCCTGTCCTATGAGTTAATGGAATGAGCTGCTCCTTGTGTAAGTGCTCATCCAAACCCCTCTTAGCAGCTCTCCAGAGAGGCACCCATCGCCAGCGATGAAAATCCTCACGCAGCGGAGCACGAAGAGCCTCAGGTTACCTCTCCCCCGTTTCTCATCCAATGCTATTTTTAAGCCGGTGCCTTGCCGTGTATTAATGACTTTTGACAAATTGCTGTGCGTTGTTTTCCTGTTGTGTGAATTCCCATGCGCTATCTGTGCGTGCCTATCTTAGCCGACTGCAGCCTCGTAAGAGCAGTAAACGCCACCTCATTTCCTGCTGCTTTTATGTTATGGGCAGGCTGGGCTAGGCTTTGGAGGAAGCTGGTGCCCGCATTTGGCTGCACCGTTGTCAGTGCAGCTCTGCAGGTTTGGGGCAGCGGGCAGTGCTGCCCCAATCACCATGGGTTCCCCCCCATTAGTCGTGTCTGCGTGCAGTGTGAGCACAGCTGTTAGGGGATGGGTGTCCCGGGGAAGGCTGAGCGGCTCGTTGGGGCGGCAGTGTGTACACAGCACGAGGCTCACAGCAGCGTCCTGCACTGAGAGGAGATCTTTCCTCTTGCAGGCAACAGTGCTACTTGCTCAGGCTTGTGCTTCTTTTTGTGCAGCGTTTTCACAGCAGAAACTCTGTAACCCAAGAAATGCACAGTAAGGGACTTCGGATGCTTTTGGGGATCGTGGCTGTACTCCTCCTGGGAGCAGGGCAGACTGAGCGCGACGCGTTGGCATTTGGGAAGTAAGGCCGCTGAGGGCAGCACGGAGATGATCTTTCGGTGCTTGCATCCACGGGCAGCCACGTTCTCCATAACCAACCTAATGCTCCTAGGAAGGGCGGGTACTTGCGAGGCTGAGGCTGGAGCCCGTGCTGTGCTCCCTGGGGTCAGCACTGCTGGCCCTGCCCTCGAGGGGAGCAGGGAGCAGCGCAGGACGGACATCGGAGAGAGGGAGCGTGCGGCGAGCGCGAGGCAGGGGCGGGCGCTGACACCAGTGCACGCAAGCAGATCCATGTGGATAATACGAGTCTTTTTCTTTTTGATTTTAGAATCAACCTTGTCGTATGTTAGGCAGCTGGAGGCAAGAGTAAGACAGCTGGAGGAGGAAAATCGCATGCTGCCCCAGGTGGGTGACTTCTGCTGGGGGAACAGGAGCTGGCAGCTAGAGAGCAGCGCTGGGGTCCTCGTGCTGGAGGTCAGCTCAGCGTGACGCCCTCGACCTGCTGCATTTCAGCACCGGGGTTGATGGCTCGGGGAATCAAAGGCACTCACATCTGTTGTTGGTCCTGCCTGGGACGGAGCGGGGCAGTTCCTGAAGGCTGTGACAACACGCCGTGCATTTTTCTCATTTGCAGGTGTTGATGCTTTGCTAACTAAAATTCACTGGAAGTCACTGCTTATCGTTAAAAATTAATGTGAGGGATGGAAATGACAGTGAAAGGAGCCTTTACGTTCTGGTTTTATTCCAAGATCTTGTTATTAAAATATCAAGTATTTTTTGTAGTTAACCAAAATATTTTGCTCTGGAAAGCAAATGTTTTAAGTAATAATAATTGGGTTAAATTATTTATATATTAGATACGTAAAGGAAGACAGAAATTAAACTGAATAAATAAGCAAATCTGAAATTAAAGGTTTTCCCAATACCTTTTTAAAAATGAAAAATATAGAATTCTATTAAGAATGAATCACAGACACTTGTGATTTCTTTATATTACCAGCGCATATTTTTATCATATTTCATTAAATAATCCTTAGGAAAATCTATAATATCTCCAAATGAAGTTGCCCACTGGAAGATAAAACAGTTGCACTTAATTTAAGTGAAGACACTGGTCTGAAGAATGAAAGTGCTTTTTATTGAACTTAAAGTACGGTCATTTGAATGTAAAATTCAAGACAAAAATGAAATGTATTACGAAGTAAAATCCAGTGACTCAGATTTACCCATTTGTACCAACCAAAAGGCACATTCACCAGCTAGATTTCAGCCAGGTGAAGGGTTGCCTTCCTTCGGGCCGATGTTAAGCCGAGGTTTTTCCTCCCCCACATGACAGTTGGAAGGGCCTCTGTAGCTCTCGTTTTGCTTTTGAGTTGCTGTGCAGCCGTGAGCCATTTCTGTAACTTCTTATGTACCCAAATGTGTTGATCTGGAAAAGAAGGACGGAAAGAATGGCTAAATGTCTACCCATGAATCATAGAACTGTAGAAGATTTAAGGTTGGGAAAGACCTCTAAGATCACCCAGTCCAACTGAACATGCATACAGCCTTCGGTAGGAAAGACAAAGTTTGGTCTTCAGTGATAAAGAATATTTTCTTGTCAAGAAAGGTGCTCAAAGCAAATGTTAACAGATGAGTGATTTGTTTTAGGTGTGGGACAGCTTTGGGGGATAAATTGTGCAGGAGAGTCTTTGTGGGCAGAACCTTTAGAAGTGATCGTGTGTTTTATCTGCGTAGGGCTTGGGGTGCTCAGGTGGAGTCCCAGTGAGATGCATTCCCTGATCTTGCCAGAGACTGGAACAGCCACGCGTTGGGCGTTGAGTCCATCGAGCCCTTCGATGGGGTGCCACAGCCAGAAAGCAGTGCTTGGGAAAGCTGCCACAAAAGTAACGGGAACCTGGCGTTGTTGTTGTGGGGCCGTGGGCGACCCGAGCTGCAGCCTGCTTGTGGTTTGTAAGGACACAGATCAAAGTTTGTCTCAGGACTGGTTTTGTTGGCACTGGGATCTGCAGTATAGTCCTGAAGTTTCCTGACATCTTTGGATGCTTTCTTGTGAGGAATAATGAGTGACATTGGTTCACGTTCCCTGGCTTACTGTACTCACCTTTCCTCCTGAAAAAGTCCCTGCTTTTGGGCAAGGAAGGAAATGCTGGCAGCAGGCCCACGGACCTGGCACTCAGCTCCATCGGCGCTGCCTTTCCCTGAGTTTGCTCAGAGCTTTGTTCCTGTGATTGACACCAGCCCGTGCTGTCAGCTGCCATCAGGCCCCACCACACAGGCAGGGACCCAGGGTGGAAACCCAAACATTTCTGGCACTGGTTCTGTTCCTCTTAATGGGGAAGGAGTGGGAGTTTGTTAGGCGTCAAGCCAGACAAGTGGTTTTGACAAATCAGCTGAAAATACACGACGAACTACACAACTGACAACGTTTTTTTTTGGCATGGCTCTTACCCAGTTCCAGTGATACGCCTTAAAACTTCACCAGTGCTGCAGCAGGAGAGTGCCTTCCACTTGTGCATCACCACCCTGATGGCATCCCGGAGCTGGGGCTCAGCTGCAGGACCGCCCTCGTGCTCCTCGTGCAGAGGTGGCAGCTCCTGCTGGGCAGGGACACCCCTGCCAGCTCCTCGCTGCAGGTCCCTGCGTCACCACTTGGGACTTTCTCTCAACTCGTGCTACGCTTTTCTTCTTTCTCCTCTCTCCTTTCACTGTTCTTTCTTTTCCCCCTTTTCTGCTGCTGTGTCACTCACAAAGATGCACCAGCACATTTATCAACGCCCGCCTCAGACAAATTTTACTCCTTTCAGCAACACCTGGATGTGGTTCTTTCCTGTTTTATTTTGCTTCGCTTCTCTCGCCCCACACGCATGAGTTTTCTTTTCAAAACCCCACAGACCTCTCATGGAAAGGTTTGATTAATATTTAGTGGCAAGAACACTTCCAGCAAAAATGGTTTTAAGTGCTGCCATTGCTGTTCGAGTGGAAACTGAGTTTAAGTTCACTCTGCTGTACTGAAGGGCTTCCTTGTCAGCGGAAATGCGGAGCCACCACTGAGTCAGTACTTCATTTTGGTCAGGTATCAGGAAGGGTATGAGGTGCACATACTCACTTAAGCCTGTTAATGCCTGTTCCCATGCTTCAGCGTTGTTCTGGCCATGGCTTAGGAGCCATGGGAAGCCGTAGATGGCTGTGGGTTTGCTCTGTTGGTGAGGGCAGTAATTAGCTGTTCTTTTTTCCTTTTCCATTTTCCCCCCTCCCACATGGTATGTAGCAAGATATGGTCCAGACCTTTTCAGTTTCTGGCCGCAGATAGGAGTTCTGTGCAGGAAAGCTGATACTTCCCAAGATTTATGGCATGCAGCTGGGTCTTCTGGTGAGGACTGGGACGAGGGCTGCGCAGCCTGCACTGGTGCTTCTCAAACACTGCTGTGGGTAGGGGATTGGGGTGAGAACGTTTGCTTTGCCCAACAAATTTCAGGCCATGGTTCCCCCCTGGCACCACGGCAGGAGCAGCTCCCTGCAGCCCGGGGCTCTGCCGCTGCTGCTGCCTCCCAATGTCTGCGAAGCTGCAGCATCGCTGAGGATCAAGCTCTGCTGCTGACATCCAGAAAAATACCCAATTGTATGGCCCTGCTGTAGCCAGACCGGAACTCTGTGCATAACGTAATGAAGATACCCAGCAATAATTAAGAAAATATGTAAGGACCTAGCACTGGATTCAGATCCCAGTTCCAGCTCCCTGGGCTGTGCTGGAGCTCAGTTACGTGAGCGAGTAATTCCAGATAACTGCCAACAGCAACGTCCTCGCGGGATCTTACGCTGGGGGAAGTGAGATCAGGATCTGGCATCCACATGTCAATTAACTGCAGGTATCCCTGGATTTTCGGAGGGTAGTATTTCAGGGCTGGTAAGCTCAGCTGAAACGTTACGGAAATGTGGACATCTGTCATATAATGACAGTGAATGCATTTACAGAAGATATTTTTGGCAAGCCCCCAACGTAAATTGCTTCGATTTTTATTTGTTTCATGGGAGGAGGGAGCAAGAGGCGGAAATGGAAAGAGCTTTCTCTCTTCTAAGTCTTCGTTCTTTGAGTGAGGGGGAAAGGAGGCCCTGCAGGACGTTGCCCTCGGGCGAACGAAGCTCGCGGGGAGCCCAGCTCCTGGCTGCTGGCAGCTGTGGCCAGGGCTGGGGCTGAGCTGCCCCTTTCCTCCTTCCTCCCTTCATGAGTCCTTTTGTTCGTTTCCATTTCCTTCTGTGGCATCTCTTTATTTCCCGTTGTTGCCCAGGCACTTTCTGGGTGGTTGGTTGAGGTTGTTTTTTTGGTTTTTTGTTTGTTTTTGTTTCATCCTTGCTGGCCTTTTCCAGTCCTGGTGTGTTTCAGTGTGAAACAGCAGGCGTGACCCTTAGGCACATGCTAGTTTATTTTTAAACACTTCTAACACTTTCCATTTCCCTCTTTCTTCCCCCTTCCATTACATTTTATTTCAACCTACATTTCCAAATCTTTCACAAACCTTTTTGCTGAGATCGGTATTCCTGATTTTCCCTCTGCATGGCCTGGTTTCAGTTAGAAATCTCATTAGAAGACGGGAACTGTTTGGTTAGCACTTATTCTTTTTGCACAGTCTGTGTCACACGCAGTGCAATGCTGTGCATCTCCTCCCCTTCGTAGCATGCAGCAGAACCGAACCCCCCAACCAAGATGGAATTTGAACCCGCTGAGCTCATCACATCATGAATTATTTGCTGAAAGTAAATCAAGAGCATCCCCCCACCCCTGTCTTTTCACACAGTCTCATCCTCAGTTTGAATTCACAGGCCCAGTGGTGACAGAGGGGTCTGTGAGGGGCCATGGGATGACACGAGGGTGCCATGGACGTGGCCCCCAGCAATCCGAGCGCCTTTCAGCGTGCCATAGGGCTGTGTGGGTTTGGGCAGCAGGATGCAGAAGCTGCCATTGTGAGGGAGATGCTTCATTTCCATTCATCTCATTTTTTGTACTGTGATATTACAGGCTGGAGTCAGATGTCCTGCGCTTGCTATTCACTGAGGAGCTGCACATTGGCATTAGATGTTTTGTAGATTGGCTCGCAACAGAAAATGGATGTGCATGTTCAGTGGTTGCACTTCTCTCTCTTATCTTTGTGGTGAAGCACACAGAAGATACGATGTGGTTTCTGCCTGCTTCTGACAGTGCTTGCTGCAGCCCTGTGTCCGCACACAGCACCCTAATGGGTCATTAGATGGGTAATTAGACTGGGAGGGAGGAAAGCACGCTGTAGGCTGGGCAGAGGGCTGCAGGGTGAGCCAGCGCAGGTTGGGTTGGGGTTAGGGTTGTCCTGTTGTCCTGTTCAGAATGACTCCAGGTGTTTAAAGTCAACGCAGACCTCAGCACTGGAGCAGTGGAGCTGTGACTTTGTCCTTCTGTCTGATTTGGTCCCACTTGCACAGCTTCATTCCTGGATAATGAACAGAAAGGTCTATCTAAAACATGGGCTTGCGGGATGCGTACCTGGAGCGGCTGAATGCCGGTGCTGTGTGGGTCAGAGAAGAGGAAGGAACCTGTCCTCGAGGTCCTGCTCAGGGTCCGGTTGTGGTCTGGGTCAGGCAGTGGTGGAAACACAGCACAGCGCAGCTCCAGTCGGCTTTTGGTGGGAGGATGAGCGTTGCCAGCTCCCCCCAGCAAGCAGCGGCGGTGAGGACAGGTCTGCCAAGCAGGGTCTTCCCGTCTCCCAGGGCAGCTTGTTTGCAGGCCCCACCACGCTGCCAGAGTGCCTCTTCCTCTTGTTTTGCTTCAGTGCCTCTGGAGGTTGGGTGCAGCCACTGTGCTGCCCTTCGGAGCGGCCTCACCTGGGGCGAGACATCCCCGAGCTGCTCGATGGGCTTCAGGGCTGCAAACCTTGCCTTGTTGTTCAGCAAAGCCTGTGTGTCCCAGCAAGGACCGATGGAGGAGGGAGAAGGTTATCCAGAGGGCAAGCACTAATTCTCCATCTCCTACCAACATGTGTTGGGAACGCTGGCCGCTGAAAGCTGTGCTCGTGGCGAGCTTCTTGCTCTCAGGAAGGGAGACGGAGCCGTGCGGTGCAGGAGGGGCTGTGGGGGAGAGGGGCCTGCAGCAGCACGATTTGTTTGGCAGTTTCTCGTGTTCAAGAGGCTTTAGATGTACAATCTGCACTAATTTTCCCGGCCTCTTGATAGCAATATTTACATTTTACCATCCAAAACATGCCAAAATATTTGCTGGCCCTGAAGTCAGTAAAGAAATAGAATACTTTGACTCAAAAAAAAAACCAAGAAACCCACACAACAAAAACCAACCCAAAGCTGGGGGAGTTTATCCTAAACCAGAATTGCTCCAATCTGCTTCATTACCCCTTTTCCCTCCTCTTTCATTTCCTTTCCCTAAGCACAGCATTAAGGCTGCCCAGTCACTAGCAGGTCTGTAAATCCTTCCCACAGAGAAGTAAGTCCTCCATCTCCCTCCATGGATCACAGCAAATTGCTAACAGGCGATGCGGAGCGCTGTGGGGTGGTAGCACGCTGCTTTGGGCTGGGGTGCCTTTCAGCCAGGTATTTCGTTCTGTGATGTGATTTCAGGCAGAGCAGATTGTGAGATTCAGCCTCGTGCCATCTCTGTACCTTTCTCCTCCAACCCCTGCCATCGTCTTTCCCGTTGTTTAGATATGGGGTGCCCCCAAAAGGCAGTGACGTGCTGTGTGTTGCTCTGTGGGGCACAGCAGTGCACGTGGGGTGCTGAATCTGATCAGAGGCTCTTTCCACTGTCATGAGTTTTCTTTCAGAAACGTATTTCCCACACGTTCCAGCAGGAATTTCTGCTACGTCATTTTTTAACGTTTCCTACGGTGTTTCTGTAAGAAAGGAACGTTTCCTCTCGCTCTTCGAAATGTTTGTTTTCTTTTCCTTCACCTTCCTCATTTTCAACCAAAATTCTGCATGGGGAGTGGCAGGGGAGGACCCCTCTGCAGAGCAGGTCGGGCTGGCAGCACCTGGGAGCAGTGCAGCAGGGGAACGTGAGCCTCGGGCCTGATTTCCCAGGTAGATGCCCTTGGGGCTGGAGTGCCTGGGTGATGCTCAGCAGTGCTTGAGCTGTCCCACGTGGGTGTTGGTTACTGCAGCCCAGAACGAGGGTGACTGGAGTAAAACACGCCTTTGGTGCTTCTCAGCATTTAATAAAAAAAAAATTGACGTCTGTTTTAATTAGTTACCAACCCTTTTCTTTATTAAATAGTCTTTAATTCTTTGCGAAGGATCCCATTAGGATGCCAGGAGGGGCGGAGGGGAGTTACTGCTCAGCAAACGAGCCAGCTAGCATCAGTGGACATGGCTCAGCCTCTCAGCAGTCTGAATCGGTGGTAAATGCTCTGAAGGTAACGCTCCTGCGGTACAGTCCGTGCAAAACGTCGTGTCTGTTCCTCAACGTGTGTCGTCCTGTCCTGGCAGCATTCCTGTGGGCACCACCGGGATGCTGCTGTCATTAGCGGGGTCGTTTGCTGTTTGTCACTCATTGCATCTGTGGGCTGTGTGTTCCTGGGGGCAGGGGCAGGCTGTCACCACGGGCAGGGCCAGCTCCCTCCAAATGATGTACACTTGTACCGTCTTTGTTTGAAGATGAAAGCGGTGGTTTTCTGAATAAGCAAGTCTTTCTACTTCGTCTAGCATGCACGTTTGTTCTGTAGGGTAGTGTAATGGATTGCTGTAACGCAGAGAGGGAAAACCTGTAATGCAAAGATGGGTGCATGGTATATTCCTAACACAGTCAGCAGAATGTTGGGCTGAAGACCATGCGTTGGGATCCCAAGGTCGCTGCTGAAGCCTCTGTGAGAACAGCTGTGATTTACTCTGAGGTCAGAGTTGGATTGCCAGGACCTAGCATAGAACCACAGAGTCACTAAGGTTGGGAAAGCCCTCTCAGATCCCCAGCCCAACCCCAGCCCATCCCCACCATGCCACTGAGCCGTGTCCCCAAGTGCCACATCTCCAGGGGTCTGAGCACCTCCAGGGACGGGGACCCCAGCCCTCCCTGGGCAGCCGTGCCAGTGCCTCACCACTCTGTTGCATTGCTAAACAGCAATTAAAGCAAGCCCTCAGAGGGGCAGATCTGCAAGTTCTTACCTATATGAACAGTGAAACTGTTGCTGTTGTTCACACTCCAAAAGCAGCTGGGAGATGCCATCGCCTGGCAGGTGAGCTGGGCAGGGGCTCCCTGTTCCCATCCCCTGCTGCTGCTCTGATGGCATTAGTTGCTGGTGCTTTGTGCAAGCCTTCTCGCCTGTATGACGCTCTTTGGACAAACTGCTTTAATATTTATTCGAGTGAGTGGGTGTTCTTCCCACCTGTACTGGTTACTCGCAGGACATAGCCTTGCACTCCTTCAGGGAACAACTGGAAGGGACTTCTGTAGGCATTTGCTTTATTTTGAGCTTCCTGGAGATGCACACATTTGATTTGATATTGACTTGCCTGGACATCTGGTGTGTGTGGAGGGTGATTATCCTCACATGCCTGGGTGACATTGACTTCCCCATGAAGCCTGAGGAAATAAGTTTATGGAAGTGCACTGTGCACAATTTACAGCAATCAGATCCCTTCCTGTAACCTAAACCCAGGGTGCAGGGCTTCCTCCCACAGCTGCCTCCCCTCTGTTAATCCAGCATCCGAGCAGGGGAGCAGCTCTGCTCCTGCCCCGCTGCTCCCCGCTGCTGAGCCGTGCTCAGGGCCCTGCACCTCTGCTGGTGCCTGGCAAACAAAGCTGTGCCGTGTGATTTTGCCAAGAGAGCACACGTATTTGTTGAAAAAAGCCTTCTGTCATTCTCTCAAAACACCCACTGGCAAAGCCCCTTTGCTGAATGGAACTTGTAACAACGTGCTCTTGACAGCCTGTAATAGCTGGTTGGGGGAAGTGAAATATTTGAACAATGGCTGATAGCTTGCTCGCTGAAATGGATTGATAAGAAGTACACCGAATTTAGCTCAATATGATGTGAAATCTTAGCTTTTAGTTTGCTAGGAGGTATTGCAGCAGGCAGAAATAGATATAAATGATACTGTTATGTTTGAAATGGAAAGTGAGCCGTGAGCCGAGCTGGCTGCCCAGCGCTCCCATCCCCAGCCAGAGAGCAGGTCCTGCTGCTTCCTGGGGGAGCACACTGGGAGAAATGGGTGAACTGGGAGAGCTCTGCTGTGCAGGCAGTCTGGTGGGATGCTTCCCCAGGTGCAGGTGGCACCCCTCAGGGTGTGTAAGCAGTCGTGCTGGATGCGTGCCCTTTGCAAGTAGCACATGAGCACTCTGCATGCGTGAGCATGGAGATGTTTGTACTCTGTGTTCTTTGCAGAGCTGGGTTTCTGTTCATGGGATGATGACACAGCTGACTGCCTCAATACCCACGGCTTACCTGCACATCTCACCTCAGGTTTCCCTGCCCTGCGGTCAGTGTAAGCTGCAGGCTGCCCTGTGCTGTCTGCAGATGAAGGTGAGGTGTGCTCCAACCAACGGCAAGGTCTGAGGCTGAGTGCAGAGCTGCTGCAGAGCAGTGAGTGTTCTGCCGTACCCTGAGGCCAGGCACGAAGATTTAAGGATCCCTCCTGCCCTGAAGTCTGTACTGTAATCGGTCTCATTATCTCTAACTGCAGCTGGGCACTTACATTTGCATGCTCACCCTCAGCAAGGACCTGTGAAAGCTTAAATAGACTTCTGCTCTTAGTTGTGGCTGAGAAAACTGGTAAAATAAAATGGCCTTTGCCTTCTTTAAAACGAACCCTTGTCTTGGGAGCGCAGGAAAATACAAAGCAGCAGGCTGGCAAAGGCACCTCTCCCTGCCTCAGTGAGACAGGAGAGGCTGGGGCTGGGGAAAGGGCAGTGTAGGCTCAAGGTGTTCAAGTTTGTGTTCCAGACTGAGCTTGGAAACACCTGAAGATACAAAGTGTTTTTTCTTCAAATGCTGACAGCGTGTCCTGGAAGTTCTTGTCTGGAAGTCAGATCAATTACTGTTTTGTAAAGCAATTACTGTTTTAGAAGGAAAACCCTGATGCTAACATGTTGGTCTGTATTGATAAGAACGTTCTCTGGGTGATAATAGTTAGTGGTAAAATACCACGTGAGTCAGCTGGCCTGAATTTATCCTTCAGAAGAGTGAAATTTGCAAGTAAGGTGAAGTCTGGCAGCCTCAGTTTCCCCATCTGTATTAATGGCACTGACATATTTTCCTGGCTACACTATTGCTGTGCGATTACAGAATCACAGAATCACA
>WBMW01005203.1:0-35643 GCA_013396635.1 Penelope pileata
CAACAGTGTCACCCATACCAGCTTGGCCCTTAATCTTCACCCACAAGCTCTCTACACATTCTTCACCCTCCCCCAGATGGAGCTCAGTACATTCTAGTTGCTCTCTGACATAAAGAACAACTCCGCCACCTCGCTTCCCCTGCCTGTCTTTCCTAAAGAGGACATAGCCATCCATGACAGCATTCCAGTCATGTGAGTTGTCCCACCACGTCTCCGTGACAGCAATGAGATCATGGCCCTGCAACTGTACACAGATCTCCAGCTCGTCCTGTTTATTACCCATGCTGCGTGCATTGGTATACAGGCACTTTAGGGAAGCAGCAGGTGCCATTGTACATCTTCCATCATGAAGCGGGGAAGAGCAGGGTGTCTTTTGAGGGCCTTTTAGGGTCCTGTAGGAGAAATTTTAGGGATTTTAGGGTCTCTTTTTGGGGCGGGGTGGGAGGTGGAAATTTGGGGCCTTTGTGGGGGGGGATCTCTGCTAAAACATCTTACATTTTCTTACACCCTGGAAAGGAGGAGCATTGCATCGCATCATGCCAGCATCACACAGACCTGGCCTCAACTCCCACACTTCAAGGGAACTCCCTGAGCCACCAGAACCTGCAGCCTGTTCCTCTGTCTGTCTGGTGGTACTGAGTTACCTATGTTTCCAGGAGGAAGTTGACAGCCGTTAGGGCAGGAATTTGGGCCTTGAGCCCCTCTAGGGTGGTGGTCAGTCTTCACCTAGGCAGCTTTGGGGTCAGTCAGGCTTTTTATGTTATTCATTTACTTAATTTTATAAATAGCCACTTGCCTGTCAGCAGATGCCCCCCTGCTGCAGAATGCTATGCAGGACTTGTGACAGTCTCAGGGCCAGGCTGCTTCCTGCCAGTGTGGTGCTTATATCACCAGCAAAACACTGCCCAGGCAATAATCCCCTCTGCGCTGCCTCTGCTCCCTGTGCAGGATGGATCCTGCCCAGCTGCACTGCCCTGCAGACTCTTGACCTTCCTCTGCCCTCCCACAAGCTCTCCCTCTCTCCACCTCCTGCCCACAGGGCAGTGACTGACCCTAGCTGGCATGCTCCAGAGGGGCACTGCAGCCACAGCATGTCCCCAGGCTCCGGAGCTAGCTCTGTGGTCACCCAACAATGAGGGGCCCAAAGGCTGCAGGAGCAGCTGCAACGCTGCCTGCCAGGACCTGAGCCCAGCCATCCTCCTATGCTTTGCATCAAGCCTTTTGGCTGCTGGCATCCATCATGTGCTGAGCACACGATTCTAACAGGGTAGTTTATTTTTATGCTGAGCACGTACTCAAGCACCACGTGTTCAGCTTATGCCATACCTCTTCAACTGCTGTCTTTGGATGTTGCTGGCATACGCTACCACAGGTGCCTTGTGGAGGCCTCAGTCTGATGGACTCCAGGCATCCTTCTCATCAGTCCATTATCTACTTGCTTACCAGTTGCACTCTAAATCATGCTATTATATTAATTACAACATTCCAGTAATTAGATTTCCTGTTTTTCAAGCTTGTCTCTCAGCCTGTTCAGGCTATTATTTTTGCCTGCAATCACACACAGGTTAGGAATAAGTGCAGCCAGTTTGCATCACCTGCTGACCAAAGGCAAGCAGAGCAAGCTTGCTGGGAGAGCTGTACAGCGCTATGAGAACATCAGGTTCTGCAAAGCTGCACAGGCTCATAACATCACTCCTCCTGCACAGACATCTCCACCAAAGAGAAGTAAACATTGTCCCTTCCCTGTCTTTGAACAACAGATGAAACATTCATGTTTTCGCACAGCTTCTCAGGGGCTGGGTTCTGACTACTTTCTAGACTCCCATCCCTTGCCAGCCTGAGAGCCTCGAACCTGTTACCCAGGGACACTGCGGGGGTTGGTGGCACCNACTGTTGCGATGGGTGCCCGCCATTGCGCTTGTAATAAGTGGCAGTACCCTAAAGCATGCAAAAGGGTGGGAAGAGAAGTGGGTAGCCCCCTGCTCGCCCTCCCTGCCGCACGCTAACTGCCAAGCATGCCCTGTTTGCATGTCCTGGTCACGGAGCTCCTGGGTCGCGGCGCTCCCCCAGGGCCTGTTTTTATGTGGGCAGGGGTTGGCTGCCGGAAATGACGCTCTTGGCGGGCTTTTTAAAGCCTCCACTGTCACTCCCGGCTCCGCCCACGCCGCCTCAGTGCCTGCGGCCGCACAAGCCCAGACAAGCCCGGCTCGTGTCTGCTCAGGGGACCCGGGGCTGCCGCAATGACCGAATGGCTCTGTGCAGCGGGTTAAGCTGCAGTTTTGGGGGTTGGGGTCTGTTTACTTCTCTGCCAGGATCCCTCGTTGCAGCCGAACCACGTGAGGTCCTCGCTAAAATGGCAAATGCTTTGTGCAGCTCTTGTAGAGTTTGACTTTAATATTAGTGAGGCTTAATCTATAAATACTGGGATCTAACTTTTGCATTAATGATGAACAGTTGCTTGTTTTAAAATGAGCCTAGTTTGATCTGTTAATTAAAAATAATAGTTTGACAGATGCTTATTAGGAAATAAATTAGTCACATGGCGACATGTCACTTCTCCATGTGAAGAATCTGACTACAGGTTGTCTTGGAGGAGACTGGCTTTCTGCCAGAGCCAGTATCATCACACAAAAAACAGACTCTCATTATTGATGAGTAGTTTTCCTTTGAATAACAAGAGGTCTGTACCCTCAAAGAAATAACTAACTACAGCCTCTTCATAAAAGAAATATACCCTCCCTCCTTCTGCACGAAAGTGCCGCTGTGAACTTCTACTGATCAATATTGAAAAAGAAGTACATGAGAATAAAATTATTTAGGGCAAGGAAAGCTAGTCCTTCATCTATCTGATGTGTTAGTTTAACCTTCTTAGTTCTCTAGAGCAGTAAATAGTTGCATGGAACTGCTGTTAAAGAACAGTGAGTGAAACACTGACATAGAAGAAAGACTATCAGTAACCGTATACCTGCATCACACCAACAGCAAGCTGCATTTAATAAAAATGCAAACAGTCTTAGAGATCCCTTCTAGAAGTCTTTGCCTTTCTCCAGCTTCCAAAAAATGCACACCTGGTTGCATAACAGGGAAAGCAAACACTGTGCTTGTGATTAAGTCAAAAGTGTGCTAAGAACCAAAGCAACCTCACAAAAAGCCACACCACCTTGAAGCCATGTAGTGTGAGGTGCAAGGTGCCAAGTACAAACTGTGTGTGACTTCAGATGTGTCAGTTGTAATACTGGGAATGCAAACACAAAGGCCACCCCATTGAAAGCTCAGGGAAACAGATGCTCTTGTGATACTAGTGCTGAAATCATGTTGGATTTGTGAGATCTAACTAATAAAAATGACAGTCTCCAGAATTCAGCTACTCCTGCATTACTCTTCTGCACTCAAAGCGTGGAGGGGAAGATCTGCCTGTACAAACATGCAGATGTATCACAATGCTGTGATACATGCCTAAGAGGACGATGATATGCACATGTGCAATCAAATACCCCAGCGAAGCTGCTGTGCCTGACACATCACCTGTGACCACCGTATCTATTAAAACTGTCGAGGACAGGGTTTACGCAGGCAGAATGTAATCGCTCAGTCCAGGTTACAGATAAAAGTGATGGCTCATTCTCAGTCTTCATGAAAAGTTTCAAGGGATAGTGATGTAAAGCACGGTGAAAGGCTGTGCTTCAGAGTTTTGTGGTGGGCATAGAGCTGGGACTAAATGGGAAGGAAATGCTTGATTTGCCCCACCTCTAGAACTTAACATGTGCTTAAAAGTTCTTGGCTTTCGATGGCTTATGCCAAGTGAAACTGTCAGTCCAGACAGGTATTGACAGGTCTTTCAGCATTTTTCACAAATGTAGTTACGGTCATGTTTAACAAATTTGAAAGGCCTGTAGAAAAGTACAGTTGCCACAGTGATTCCTGCCATTACTAGTAAAGTATTGCATTTTTTTCAAATTTAAGTGCATAAATCAATATGTGAACAAATTTAAAAGAAGAACTCCAGTATCCTACTGAAACTGCAGGGACTCAAAACCTCCAGAAGTCGGGGAACAAAATCCTGGTCTTACCAGCATTTTGTCTCTGATCTTGGTGTCTTACTGTGCTTTGAAGATGCAAGCACACTATGAAAGCATTGGCCAACAACACCACCTGTTCATCTCTATTCCAGGCATAAGCTCAATGGAGTGGCGAAGGATTACCGAATATTTTAGTTACTAGAAGAATAAGAGGAAATTATACATCATTTTGTTTCAAATGAGGAACAGAGGATATATTCTGTAATTTTTAAAAAAGGACAGATACTGTCAAGCAAAATAAAATCAGCTCACTCTATGAATTATTCTTTAAGTTGTATATTCTGTAAGCATATTGGGTCAATGTGGCAAGGCTTTGGTAGTGGAAGAGCCTGCAGGGTGGCCTCTGTGAGAGGAGATCTGTATGCTGTGGGAAGGACCTATCCTGGAGCAATCCTGCAGGATAGTGTCCCAGCAGGGAAACCCCTTGATGGAGTTGGGGAAGAGCACGAGGAGAAAAGTACAGTGAGGAAGGAGCAGCAGAGCCGAGCTGTAGTGGACTGAGCACAGACCCCATTCCCTTTCCCTGTGTACTGTTCTGGAGAAGGAGCTCAGAATGAAGCTAAGCCTGATCAGAAGGGGGTGGGAGGACAAAGTTTTAGTTTTGTTTCTCAATATTCTACTTCATTTTTACTTGAAAATATACTAATCTACTTAAAATTGAGTCTGCTTTGCCTCTGATAGTAATTAGTGAGTGATCTGCCTGTCCTGATCTCAGCTCATGAGCGTTTCACCTTATTTACTGGGAAGGGTGAGTAGAGAACAACTAGGTGGGCACTTGGCAGCCAGCCCAGGTCAACCCGGGACAGTGAGGTAGTTGCTGGGATCAAAACTGTGCTCATGCATATTGCTGTAGCTGAAAGGAAATGTTTCATTTCCAAATTGTTGCCCACTGCTGACACCTGTTTTTCAGAAGACAAGCTGATCCTATGCCCTTTATTTGAGATATGCTCTCTTTGGTCCTCTAGTAGAAGAGCAACAAAACCTATATCAAAAATAATAGATCAAATTTCCAGCTATTACCAGCCAAAAGTGGCAGTGCTAGACTGATGAAGAGGAGCAGAGATAATACCACAACAGGTCACACCAGCCTGACACGTTCCTCCATTGCAATGCCCGTTGCTCTTTGCAGTGGTAGGCAGAGCAGCTTGCTACAAACTGATTGCTTGAGATGAGCAGTTCTTTGTCCCTGGTGTAATCAAATCTCAGGTCATTGTGCCTATCAAAGGGCTGACAGGGGTTGCTTGCTGTGCCAGTCAGTCAATCAGTAAATTCAGCTTTCAGCTTTCAGCATGGCTGGGTAGAAACCCTGAACACTTCATGAAGGCTCTGCCACAAAGAAGGCACTGCTTGGACTGATGTAACAACAAGGAGACAAGTGGCAGCATGTTTAAAGGTTGGTAACCCATTGTTGTATGAATTCCAGGTAAAGTTGTCATTCTACAGCAATTTATATTCCTGTGGGCTTTGTGCCTAGAACGAAGAAGAAAAGACTGTGCAGGATGTGGTGAAGTACCAGAAGGTCACTTTTCTCATCTGGTGGATCAGAACCATCCAAAACTTCCAGCTCCTCTCTTTGTGGGCATGTTGGAACATATAATACATCAAGTCGTACGCATGTCAAATGGTGCATGCATTTAACTCTGAATAAAGCTGGAGGTAGCACATGCACTGATGTTATGCTACCCTGCACTACACAGGAGGTGAGGCCATCCTGGAGACCTGTGCTGTTGCAGCCACGTGATATACAGAATTTCATTTGTCACCTGGGCAAAACTAGAGAGAACAAGGTGCTTTAAGTTGCGTAGAGCTCTTTTCCATCATGAGCTGGCAGGTCCTGCAGCGTTACCAGAGGCTGCCCAGCTATATCGCCTGCAGGGTATATGGGTCACAAGGTACTTCTGAACAGACAGTGCCTGAGATGATAACATAATGAGTCCAGGTACTTCTCTCTCTTCGCTTTAGAGCATTTGCATGATGTTCAGTTCATTTGATTTTGCTCAATTAGTTCTTAGGCAAAACAGCATAGCCAACATATTTCCTTTGCTTGGACTATTGCAGATACATCTCAGCTCCTGCCTTGTGTTCTGAGTCTTTCACCCTGCTGAAACCATAACTTCAAATCAACAGATTTGTTCCAGATGATCCTATTATCAAAGAACCAAAAGTTCATTGGGTTCCCTGTGTGGATATGTATACAAGAGACAAATGTACTTTTCCTGTGTGCTCTCTGTGAGCCACGGAGAGGAATGTGTTCTAAAGACCAGGCTTTCAGTCATGGTAATGGAGCCAGGAAGTTTCTTCTGTGTATTTGGGTATACTTTCTCCAGAGAGTTAGCACAGGGTTGGGCATTCATGCTGGTTAGAAAACACTTGGTTTCTTTTCAACATACATCTAAACTACATTTTTTGGCAGAAAGTTGATTTTTTTCACATTACAAGTACTTCCAGATACTTCAAAGAAAATGCAACAGTTTACAAACTCCAAGTAAAATTGGGAATTCTATCACATACCCTTTCTGCAGCTACACACCAAATAGATATTCAGGCCAAATGGGAGGAGCATTTGGTTTGCCTGTGAAGAACATGGTTTTCTCAGACACATACATAGGGTTGTAAGTAATGCCTTGTATTTATTTTCATGGAAACTACAACAGATAAAAAGAACAGAATAACACTATTGGATAGAGCAAATTCTCAGCTACAAAACACTATTTTTCAACATAGTCACCACCATAGGCTGTGCATTTTCACCAGTGATGAACAAGAGCCTGCATGCTGTAGTCATAAACATCTACATCAGCGGAGGTGCCCCATTGTCGCTGTCGCCACTGCTGAAACGCACCACCCACCGCCTCACTGTGCTCACATCCACTCTTTGGTCTCCGTAAACATTCAAGCATCGATGAACATCAGTGAGTGCCATTTTTTCCCACATGGAGGAGTTCAGTTCCACGCCTTTGCTCCATCTGCACTTCCACGTCAGACGCCATTGTGTCAGAGTGCCCCTCTGCTGCCATCTGTCACACCGCAACAGCGTGGAACAGAATATTGGTGGAAAGGTTCAGTCTCTGCTGCCGTCTGTTTGTATAGTGTCAGGGAGACTTAGCTCTCCTGGCTTACACTTTGTTCCTGTTGCCAAAGCACAGGTGAAGTCATTAAGCTGCATGAACCCCTGAGGACACACAGCTCCACAGCCCTCCAGCGCAAAGGCACCGCACTAGCTGCCACAGACACCGGCATTTGCACTCCAAAGACAATGCCAGTGGCAGTTCAGTGAGCAGTCTCTTCTACATTCCTCTGCTTTCAGGTCTGCCAGGATAGGACAGAAAACACTAGCTGAATTCAGATGGGGCTTTGAAATGTGTGGAAGGAGAAGGATGATTCTAGAGGAAGCAAAGGCTCCATAGGTGTGAGTTGAAATAGGTCTCTCAAATTCAGCAAGACTGCACCAGTTTACACAGCAGACTGTCTCTCCCTCACCATCTTATCCAATTTAGCCTGGTAGTGCAAACATTGTTAACAGTATTGTTGAAATGTCTGATACAGGCAGAAAAAATTGTGCGATTAAAAAATGTGCATGATTTTAAATAAGCGTATATCTCAGTATCTAGAAAGTGATGTCAAGGAAAATAAATCAAAAGAAACCTAATATAAACTTCCAGACTTCAAATCCCTGTGACGTTTTCAATTATCTTTATAGACAGTCTTTTTCTGCAGCTCTTTTATTTTTTGTGAATGACGGTAAATTTATTATGTCTGTCACCACAGCAGGTGATTGGTATGCTGTATGTACAGGGGTATAAGAAAGCAGTGGCTGACGAAGTTGTGCTCCTGTACATATGTAAGAGAATGTTTCAGAATCTTTTGTCTCAAAGCTTTCTGTGAGAACTCTTTTTTCTCAAAGTTTGCCCGCCTGCCTGCTGCCCGAAGGCTTGCAGACCAGAGGCAATGAGAGATAAGCAGCCGCTAAACGGCCATCTAGCAGCCTTTCAGACCGGCGCCTTGAGGAAGGCAACTACCGAAGGAGACGTGCAAGCCTGTTCGCACCCACTCGTGCGATACGTGACATACCTGGGTGCCTAGGAAGGCTATGCTGGCCGAAAAGGAGGATAAGATGACCTCCTCCAACGGGGAACCTGTGCTGCCTACCTGCTGCTGTCTGACTGATATCAGACTGACATCTGGCTGATACCTGCCTGGCGCTGGTACGCCCTGCTGCTTGAGACATGAGGTCCTGCTGCCCTCTTGCCTGATGGCCCAATGCCTGACACCTACTCCTGTTTCTCCTGATGTCTGCTTCTGCTTTGCCTGGTGCCTGCTGCCTGAGACCTGATGGCCTGATGCCTGCTTGCTGCTGCTCCCCCTGTGCTCTTGCTTCCTCGCTCCCACACAGGCCTGAAGATATTCCTGGACTGACACAACAGCGTGGGATCCATGGTGGTGACTGTCCCCGCTTTTCTTATATGTCACCCTCACTCTTATTTCCCACCCTTTTGCTATCGCCTGCTTTCCCATCCCCATCTCCCTCACTGACCAGAATTTCTATTAAACTGGTCAGACAACATTTGACCTTGTTTGTTTCTTAATATCACTCCGGATGTGTTAAAGAATCCCCCCTCACTTCAATAATTGGAACGGGACAACATAACTGTGGGCTGAAGAAGAACACATTACCAGAGAGCTGCAGTAGATCTGAAAATGCCCTGTTCCCTCCCTCTCCCCCAGCTTTCTTCTAGCCCTTCTCTGACTTTGGGGTGCTACAGGATTGCCCCAACTCCTCGTCAGAGCTCTGCCTTAAATGCAATTTTCATATCAAATCCTTCATGGTATAAAAATGAAAAACCTCTTAACACATGCTAACATAGGCAATTATATCCTTGGCGTGTAGTGCTAATTAGTAATGACTTAAGCCCACTTAGTGTTTTAGGTATCAATTTATGCTCCTTTCTGCAGTGGGTATGAACCATTCCCTCAGAGTCTGCTGGTTCTATTCAGCAGAGTTATTCATATGCTGTGGCAGAGTGATAAATGAATAAAGGCGTATTTTTTTTCTTGAGATTTGTTTTTAAGTGCAGGTTGAAGTTATCCTCTCCTTCCCCACCAAAAAATCACCAAACACCACTGCTGGCTGACTGTAACAGAAAAAGTCCCAAATTCTCATGACTGCGCCATTTCTTCATCCAGCTACACCATTTATTTTGTCTGGAGCTGGGGTCTGCTCCACATCATTTTCTGCTTCTTCAGCTGCTGATCTCTCAGCTTTCTGATCTTCTCCATCTCAGGTTGCTTTCACTTTGCCTGGCTGGCCTTTATCTAAGCCTGGGGCAGCCCCATTCCAGGTCCACCCCTTCAAATCACAGGTGCAAGAGATCTACCAGTATTCCCCAGGCCAACCACACCACTCCACCATGTGCTTAGTCATCCCTTTAGGCTGTGATCAACCATTTCCCTACACTGACTCAGCCGTTAGTGCTATCAGTAGCTGACAGACGGTCTGACTTAGTTTTAAACCATTACATTTGTGGCTTTTGTCTAAGACTTTTCCAAAGGCATTTATATAATACATTACTGCAATTTAGTGTGATAAATTGGAGCCTGTTTTCTATATTTCATGAGCATTGAATACAACCTTCTTCTCCTCCTTTCCCCTCCCCTCCCGTCTTCTTCACATCCCTCTCCTCTCCTCTTAATGCATGAAAAAAGTTTTATAGAGTGGGAGAGGGCAAATATTATCTAACATTTATCCTTATCCATCGGCCTCCTCTTTTATGAGGCTAAAGCTTATTCTTGTGGGGAGTCATGCTGACTCCAGTAAAGTTTATTCTGGGCAAAATGCACCCTGTTCAGCTAGGGTGATCAGGAATGCATCCCATGTTCACTGCCTCTTTGGCTACTTGTTTTTCCAAAGAGGGTGAACTTTCTGGACATTCGAGGGGTATGTTGCAGGATCAGGGCATATCTATTCAACTGTTACCCTTTCTTAATTTCCCCACATTTCTGAGCAAAGTCTATCATGCTTATTTTCACTTGGCATAAGTAAAAAAGGAAAGACCACCTGTGGCTTGCCTCTACAAACACATTCCTGTTTCCTGCACTAGAAGGAATGGATTTCAGCTTTATGCAATATTTTGCATTCTGAGATGGTTTACAAAATTATAATTAACTTTTTCAGTGCAATGGCTCTAAACGCAAAATGCAAACAGCCACGTTGTGCTGTATTGTTTATACTCAGTGGAGCAACGCAGGCTGTTGCACTAGACAAGGAAAATCTAGCTGAAAAGCAGCAGCATCTTCAAGCAAAATAAGAATTATGATCTTGACAGTGACCTTTGCTGCTTCTTGTTGCAGTGTGTTGGGCTGCTCTCTGGGCTTGTCCAGACTAACCTGGATCTAGAAATGGAGATGAGGCACTCTCCACCTATGAAGGATCTATGATGCCAGCCCCAGATGCCCCCCTTAGAAGCAGGAGGGAGACCAATCTTCTGCTTTTACTAAATAAGGGGAGATAGAGCTGCAGCATGACACCCTTAGATGTACAAAGGTGACCCCTGGGTAGTGAGAGCGACCAGCAGCCTGGTAATTAGGACTGGAAAACAGAGCATGGTGTATCAGTAGGGTGTGGCAGTTAAGAGAGTGGGAGGGCACGCAGAGAGGGTGGCAGGCTGCCCACTTAATCTCTGCTGGGAGCAGTACTCCCTTGTGGCAGTTTGCGCAGGCAGGGCACTGTAGCTTGCTTGCAGATTCACAACCAGGGGAAGAGCTCTTCATCTCTGCCAGCATGGTAGTGGGCACTCACCTGAGGGCTGAAACAGGTGCAATTACAGGGAAATCCCCAGAGATGTCTGGTGCATCCACTCAGACAGAAGTGATAGGAAAGGAGACTTTGGTTCAGGTGATTGGTTGCACTGAGTGCCTTGAACCTTCTCCTGGTGGTAAGGGAAGTGCCTGCACAAGATGTACAGGGTGGGTGATCTCTCGTAACAAGTGGCTGAGCTGCAAGAAGCAGTTAAAAGGCTTCATAGTATTAGAAACACCAAAAGAGAGATAAATAATTATTTAATAATCGTATTCCAGTAGCAGAGAACAATCACAAGGAGGCACTTTTGTCCCCAGTGATGCACAAAATCAAGGCTCCACTTCAGTTCCCAGCCTCCAGTTTTACTACCAATAACAGATATGAAGCTCTTCCCATTTTTACACATAACACAAGCACCCTCCTGCAATGGAAATGTCTGGACTGAAACATTTTCCCCTGCGTTTTGGCAATTCTCATTTCTAGATGGCAGCAGGTAGACTGCAGTGAAAATGAGAGGGAAAATTGGCTTTTTATGGTTCTTTTAAATTTTTACCCTTGTTATTCTCATTTTATTGCCTTACCAACCTCATTACAGTTTTCGTCTTATTACTAGCATCCTCGAACTAGAAAATTGCACACAAATATGTCCAGTCACAAGCTGTTTGCAATAAGTATCTCATCTTAAGAAATGATCCAGTTTTTTGAAGACAAATTATCTATGATACATCACTGCGATTTTAATAGGCCGAAATTACACCTGCAGATGAAAATCCTGGTAAGAAATAGGGTGCTTGAGATGGGAATCTAAATTTTGCAGCATGGGTTTTATTATGACATTTTTCATTTTCTTATACTGGCTTATCTGAGAAAACAAGTCCATTGGACAAGCAGGAATAGGTAATTTAGTTTAGCCTTACAGAAGATGGATTGCTCATGTGTGTTCTCTGTTTCCTTGGATACTAGAGATTTCACAGCTCAGCCACATATACATTTTCTATTCCATTACAACTTGGAATATGAATGAAAAATCCTTCAAAATTCTTAAGACATGAACAAGACTCCACAAGTAACATCAAGCAGACAGCTCCTAGGCAGGGTCAGATAGGAGTGTATAGGTAAAGCAGGAAGTTCAAAACCTGCATATGTTTCTCAATTGTGCTCTCCCAATTTTCTAAGCAGGGAAATCTTGCATAGAAGTATTCTCTTTACTTCGCCATCCTATGACTGCACATTTCTTTCTTTTTTAGTATCCACTTCAATGACAGATCAAAATATAATGAATTATAGCATGTAGATAGTTTGAACTAAAGGCTAGTTCAGTTCATTTTCAAACCAGTTTTCAAAAGTCCTTTCACAATCGTAACTGTGTGACACAAATCACATGCTCCATCGTCAAAGCTACTCTGAGGTGTGCAGATTGACTTCCTAATCTTATGAACTGGTTTGCAGACAGATTCACACTTTCCAGTCACTCATGCAGTTATTCAGTTTCTAAATATTTGTCCAGCATTTTCTAAGTCTTTTTCAAATCTTGAGTATTTTCCCCAAGTAGACAGATTACAGAGTAACTGTAAGTTATTTGAAAATAATAACAAAATTGGTTTGAATTGTGCTTTTCAAACCATCAAAGATAACCTTTAATGAGACTTGTTAGTCTGGATGAAGAGGCATGGAAGAGCTTGAAAAACCTGGTGAGTAATGGTGTTGATTTTTGTGTTTAATAAACCTGCACAGATTTTTTCATGAATTTGTTATTTTGTGAAACTCAAACAACTTCTATCTTTCACAATGTCTTTCAGCAAGAAGCGATACAAGTTAATTGTGCATTTTGTGAAAGACTGTCTGCTTTTGTTCATCTGGAACCTTTCTGTGTTTTGGTTGATGTCTGCTGTGGTTTGAGCCAGCAGGCCTAAAAACATCACACAGCCTTTCACTCACCCCCTCGTCCTCCCAGCTGGGATGAGGGAGAGAATCAAGAAGAAAAAAGGTAGAACTCGTGGGTTAAGACTATTTACTAACAGAAAAGGAAAATAGAATATGATAACAGTAATGATAATTATATACAAAACAAGTGATTGTACAAAGCAATTGCTCACCGACCGTGACCGATGCTTAGTCAATCCCCAAGCAAAGGGGCCCTCCCAGCTAACTTCCCTTCCATATATTACATGATGTCATATGGTATGGAATATCCCTTTGGTCAGTTTGGGTCAGCTGCCCTGTTCTTGTCCCCTCCCATCTCCTGTGCTCCCCCTAGTCCCTTCACTGTCAGGGAGACACAAGGAGCTGAGAATGAAAATGTCCTTGGCTCTGTTCAACACTGCCGGGTGTTATCAGCCTTGTTTTTCTTCTAGAACCAAAACACAGCTTTGTACCAGACACTAAGAGAGAATATTTCAGTTAGAAACTAAGATAGTTTTTGTGTCAGAAGAGACCATGAATAATGGTTGCTTTCCTCAAGACACTCAAGATTTTACAGCCCAATGAATCTGCTCTTTGCCAGACTGAAGGATCCTAAGAATTTATACGGTAGGAAAGTTGTACTCTATCTTCAAAAATCTTGTCAGTCTTTCCTGTAACTTTTCAATTCTTTGACTGTCTTTTTGAGCTGTTTCAACCAAAATGTTCTGCTCAATATGCAAATGTATCATAGATACACCTACGGTGGTATAATGGTATTCCCTGTTTAGCCTTTTGTTTTTTTCTGAACGACTAAGATCTACCTACGCTTTTCTGACCATTGCCGAGAACTAAGCTGATGTTTTCTCAGGATGGACATCACCTTCTACAGGCCCTTTCCTATTGCCAAGGAGACAAAGTTCCTCACCTAACAGCCTCACTTCAGTCTCTAATGTGATAAATTAGATATCTGAACCTTGTCTGATACTGCAAAGAGAATTTTAAGCAGAATATAGTAGAATGTCATTATTTATGATCAAATCTCAACAAAGCACTGAATTTTTTGTGCTGTTCTCTTAATATTTTTATTTTCTCTTCCAACTGCCAGTTCAGACTTATGAAGATTTTTCTTCATCTCTTTCTATTTCCAGTTAGCTTCAGAGAGAGGGGAACATGCTGGAGCCAGGTTTGCTGAGGCTTGGCACTAATTACTGAATAGTGAAGGCAAAACACCATTACAGGTGACATGGGGTTTAATTTAAATGCTGGGATATGTTTTATCTCCTTTTTCACATCAATGATTGCTGATGCTTGGTGTTAAATGTTTTTACCAATCTTCATCCAGAGCCTCTCTTCACCGCTGGTACCTCCGTGTCCCTTAAGACACACAAAGATGTCCCTCAGGCTGGAAGATACTCAATAGGATGCAATCTGGCAGACTGGGAGCCATTTAGCAATGTCAACCTCTGCCTAAAGGGGGCAAAAGCCAGCGTGAATCAAAACACTGTAGAGAAATGCTGTAACCAATCTTCCTAGCTGGATTTCCAGTGTATTCTTGATGGTAGAGTAGGAGCGTGGGCTGGGAGAGACCATGGTGGCCAGCCTCCTGCTCACTGCAGAACTGCCGCCAGTGCTAGGACAGGACTATTTTTACCAACAGGCATCATGCCTTGAAATGACTGGTGAGGTAGTAATAATGTCCTGGAAAATGCACTAGAAATCATTCCATACCTAGGCCTGCAAACCTTCTTTTCATCATTTGTATTATAGAAGAAGTCTTCACAAAGATGATGGCCCCTGCTTCTTTAGAAGAATTATCTCCTATGGTTAGAGAGAGTTCTTGCTTTGGGAAACCTGTTTAGAGGACGATCATTAACTCCAATTCCCTCCCAGCAGAGCAATTTGCTTCATGAGTAACGCTCAGCATGGATAAGTGGCACAACTACAGTTCTTGGCAAAGTAACATATGGTGTTTTAAAGCACTGCAGACCTTTCCTAGCATATGTTTCCCACTCTGCTACTTTGCAACACCTCAGGGCATCTCTTTGCTCTGTTTATCATTGCTACACTAGTCCTTCTTACCTTTGTTTATAAATGTGAATTATTTACACTATTGATGCCACATATTCATAATACAGATATCAATATAGCTATGTAAACAACATTTGAGGGAGTTTCTTATATATAGGAATACAAATATACATATATATATATATAAACTATGTAAAAGTTTTTTGATGTTATATTCTGCCATTACTTTCTGTCATATTGTGCATGCTGCTTATGAGCCAGGGACACATTGTGCAAAGCACTGAGGCCTTGGTTTTATGCCAACCAGAAGCTCAATACATTTTTTGATGGCTTGGCATGTGTCCTTTGGAACAATGGCATTTTCATTTTCACAAGTAGGCTTTTCATAAATAAGATTGGTTCAGAGGCACGCAGCAATATATACGAGCCCAGCTATACCAGGGGTTCTCCAATTAGTATAGTATATTTATTCAGAGTACCTCATTTTGCCTTCTCTGGAACTGCTATTGTTGTATTTTCTCCAGGTTCTCACGAATCAGTACAATCCTTACAAGACAATAGTTCCCATTTGCACAAAGCTGATGTTAAACGAAATGCAAGATCGATACCCTCTTTACTTTCACAGTACCAATGCTACAGTGAAATGCAGTGTTCCAGGGGAGGCCTACAGAGAGGCAAGCTCTACTGATCTGGTCTGTTGAGAATAGAGGTGAGCTGCCAGAGTAGGAAACAGGCCTGCAGGCCTGCAGAAAGCACACAAGCAGTGCAGTCTACTCTGGAGTCTATTTCAGGCAGGGATTGACTGTGCATGTGTGCCTATCTTAAACCATAAATGCATCTATGATTTATTAATACAATATGTTGGAAAAAAAGCTTGTAATAATAGCAATAATAATACCATATTAACATCACATTATTAATAATACATGAATAACAATACCACGTAGTAATAGTAATGCTATGTAAATAGCAGACATTGGAACATATTAACACAAAGCTGTGTCTCCATTAAAAAGAAACTAGTATTGACAGAATGTGTAACACATACATGCACACATATTCACTCCACGCTGGCTTTGCTTGGCTGGTCTACTTTAGCACATTCAGTATTTCTTTTCCAGTTAAATTTAACAACTCTGTGGTGCATGGGTTATTGCAGAATCTTCCTGAGACACTCCTAAATACCTTTTTTTGCTGGAGCGGATCATGAGCCTTCCAATGTCTTCCAAGACATATTCAGCAACTTCTATATTGTTTTAGAAAAAGTTAGAAAGGTAGGAAAATGCATACTTTAAACACTAAATATACCCTTTAGATTTTTTCCTATGGCAAGTCTTCACGGTTTCCCCATTAGCTGAGGATATTTCTTTTGGTGGAAAAATCATTTTTAATTCCTTCATTTTATGTGCAATACAAATACGTCTAGTCATAAGTAGGTAGGTAGCCATTCCAGGCAGACCCCTACTATTTCCTTCATGGAGCTGTTAGCATATTCAGAACTCATGTAGGTTAGGTTGCAGGGCAGCATCTACCAAGGTGCTCTCTAGGGGATCATCCAAGTTGGGCAATCAGAAGCAAGTTTGTGCTGCCAGACCGCTGCTGGTCACACAGTTGAAACCAGTGGGCTGAGTGAACAGGCAGCAGGCATTCACAGCTCTACTACCAAGAAATTTCAGAACTGATGGCTTCTTTTTCCTTTGAGACTTTTTCACACAGTGGACAGTAATTTCCTAGTATTTACATTGGAATGATTATCAAAAGTGTATGGGAAACACCATTTGTAGGTCTTCTTTTTAAAGCCATAAGTCTCTGCTTTATCAAAGAGACCTTTCCCCACAGTCTTCAGCTGCATAGGCAGCTGTAACAGGTGAGCATTATAGATCTGTAGCATTGTACACTTGGCTGTATGTAATTTGGTAGGCACACCATGAAAATGCCTTGCTAAAGAGATGCCAACATTCAGCTCTTAGAAATGTTAGAAGACTAAAGTCCCACTGCAGTGATACTTTTAGCACTTGTAGATTTATAGATTTGTTGGCAAGCATATTAATATTCATTTTAAAGTGTCTTCCCATTAGGAACAGAAGGGTAGAACAATATGTTACTTTGCATTTAGGTCCAAATATTGGAAGGAGTACTTCATTTGGTTTTATGTCGTATTCTTTTGTCCTAAGAAAAAAAAAAGAAGAAGAAATAAAAGATAGCCTGTTATCTTTTTGAGAAGAAATGGAATTCTCTAATGAGAAAAAGTTAAACAAAAAATCAGGAAAGGCATTATTATAACAATATGCTTTTGCATTTGCAAGAATCCTTCATTTTAAATTGCTTTACAAATACTAGTTTCTGCTCAGGCTTAGTCTTTGTATGAGCATGCCTAAACTGCATGCATGTAATTCTAGTAAGCTCCCTTGAATTTATTTGCATAGGAGTTGCAAAATTTCAGGTATCTTTATTCAGTACTGAGTTGACAACTGAATAAGGACAAGTCTGCTGTGAAAATGCAGAGATAATTATCAGTTGTCAAAGTAATGCTTCTCAAACACTTTCTAGCTACTACTTATGTCTAAGAAGCTGCTGCAGTAAGGCCATGAAGAGACTATTGCTGTATCCAGAGTGTTGGATCAGGCCCTCCTGATATCTTCTCCCATGTCACAACATTTTAGGCAGCACTTGATAGACTTATCTCTATTTCATTTTTTGTTGCATTGATACTGCATCTGCCTGTGTAAACCTCAGCTCACTTTGTGGCTGCAGTCCATCTATAACCCAACTGACAATAAGCTAGCTATAATTAACCAGTTACTGTGACACCTTAGGCTTCAGCAGCTAGGATTTCTGGCAGATCTGTGCTAGTCACGTACATCCTACTTCAGCTGCACTGCTGTTGCTACTTGAGGGCTTAGCACGAACACATACAGAACAGAATCCTTGATTGTACGGTCACTAGCTAGAGATCTCCAGACCACCTGTGGAGATTTCAAAAGGATCACACCAGCCAAGATAAGGTGTTGATTAGATCAGAGTAAGTGCACTGCATGCCCAGGAAATCCATGCTGTGAGTCTAGACAAGTGTCATACACACCCAAAAGTTAAAAATGTTAAGGTTAGCTGTATGGTCAAGTTAGAGGAAGATATTCAATACATTTGCAGCTTCCTAGGCAAGCAAAAAAATTGAGTGGAAGTAAATCATTGTATGTGTGTTATGAATTGCACTCAATTCCAAGAAAATAAAAAGAATTCGTATTAAGGTATTTGTCCTAAGTAGTTTTCATTTTACTAAGTAAAGTTAGGTTTGGCCTCCAACCTTTTCTCTGCTGGCACTCAGGCTCTAAGCTTAGATATGGCTTGGGCTGCTCCCTGTATCAGTAGACTGAACCTCTACATGGAAATTCCCCTTTATATGGAGATGTCAGAAATAGGTCAATAATTTGCCAGGACGGTGTCTCTGATGAAAGCAGTTTTATTTCGCAGTTGCAATGGCAGGCCTCCTGCAAGCAGGAGCACGCCTGCAGAAACAGTTTCACATCTCTTATGCCCTACGACCCAACACCCCCCTTCCTCCCCTGGTTCCTCATTGGCTGAGTACTTCAGGTTCACAAAACTACCGGATGCTAACTAAATATGGATACTGGCAAAACACAAATGTTGCTAGCTAAACGTGAATATTACTAACCCTTAACTTCTTCTCTTTGGTTTTTCTCTTTTATTTTTCTGTGTCTCTCAACTTCACTGTTCTGTAATTACGCTGACATACCTTCTTCTTAATACTTGCAGTCAGTAGTTTTCCACTGGTTCAACTGGCTATTGTCCATTCTCACAACCTGTGTTGCTATCTCAGCAGCTACCAAAGCCTAGCCTTCTGAGCACCTGCACTCGCAACCATGTTGCCATGCTAGCAATCACCAAGGCTAAGCCTGCACTTACAGCAGTGTTACTGTATCAGCAGGCACCAAGGCCTTGCTCTCCTGCAGTCAGTTTTAACATACAACAATGTACCTTGCACTTACTTTGTTAGTTCTAATGTAAAAACAACATTCTATTCCCTCAGAGATCCATTTTCCTTGTCATTTCTCTTCAGAAATAGAATGGATTCTTGACTGAATTTCTTTTCTTGTTCTGAGAAACAGGGCAGGATATCTGCCAACTTTTTTCCTTTTCTTTTAGCTGTTTGGAAAAGCTTACAATACAAATTCGAGCTTTTTTTCTTCTTTTGGAAATTATACAAGCTGCATGGGAATGAGAGAAACATGAATTCCTGTTGCTTGCATTGCAACTGTTTGAAATGCAGCATACCTTTTGCCCGTGTGGTGGTGCAACAAGTCACCTATTAGGTAGCTCGTTAAGACTTTATAGAAAGTAAGAACAAAAAATTCTTTACCATTTGGAGTGGAGTAAAAGTTATAACTTTTTTTCCTTTTGTTTCACACAGAAGTACTGGGAAAAGAAACATTCTTCCAAGTGTAAAGGGGAAGCTGGGAAGCTCTGGGAAGCTCTTCTCTTTTTGAAGTCTCAGAGCTCCGTTTTCCCTTGGGGAACTTTTGAAGATTAACTGACTTATTGGTTAAAGACCAGCATACTTTATCTACAAGCTCAGTTCAACCCCCATCAGAGTAAACGGATTTACTACAAATGTACGTGGAATGGTGTCTACAAGATTGTCTTCTATCACACGCAGGACTTCAGACAGTGCCACAGGACACAGGTGCTTTGCCTGTAGTCAGGTGAGAGCTGCCTGAATATCTCCCTGGGCTTCACATTGTGTTTCTCAAGAGCCCAGACACTTGTGCTCATTTCAGTCCTAATTTTCAGGTTATTTCATGTTCGATTTAAGTTCTGAAGGCTGAAATGTGCCCTTACATGACCAGTACCTGCTCCTTGTCTCTCAGGAAACTGTACCAGACAAATGTTTGCCAGTGTATGAACCCAATCCAGAAAAAATACACTTTTGCTGGCCAGACTTTCAGCATAGACCAGCTGAAACAAATAGAGCCTCAGCCTTTGCCAGAGCCTCTACTCATTGCTACAGAGCTGACAAAAGCAAGAGGAAGACCATAGAAATAAAACTGCTGACATTTGACCTTCTCCTTGTTTGCTCAGATTAAGAAAGCTGACAACATCTTATCAGTAAAAATCCTCTGATCAATTGAGGATAATTTGAACAGGGTCTGGTTTAAAGAATTCCTATTCTAACTACACATCTGACTATTTTTATTGTTTTGTGCCCAGAAAATGAAATACTGAAAGGATATGACGGCGTTGATGTGTTTACCCATTTGGAAAAAATATCTCCCAGAACAAAAAAGGCTTAAAGGGCTCCAGATGGTAAAATAAAAGCTAAATCTTTTTCCTGTTAAAGAGATCAATAAGCTAAGTTAACAGACGCCATTCATAGCAGAAGTTACAGGATGGAGAGGACAACAGTGGAGTATTTTTTTGCAAACATCTGTGATGCACAGGCATGTAAGGAGATACTTGGCAAGTGCATGTACTCAGCATGTTTGCAGCCTGTTCCTCAACTTCAGCAGCTATTTTGTGCCCTGCATCTGGGCAGCCGCATGTCTCTAGGTGGTCACTGTCCTGGGCAGAGGTTCCCACATCACAGGGACAGATTTCTGGGGTTGTCCTGGCAGGAGTCCCCAGGTGATGGCAGGTACTCTGCTGTACGGTGGTCATTTTCCTGTGAGCTCTCACTGTGCTTTCCCACCCACCTTTCCCTTTCCTATTTCCTTCTATGCTTTTCCACTCAGAATCTCAGTTATAAACACAAAAGGATCTGCAACACAACAGCGGAGAGAGCAAATCTTGTCTCCTGTAAACTGCCTCATGTGACATGAACATTATCGTCCTGCTGAGACAATAATTTCTGTTGTTGACTAATTTAACACATCTAATGTTTTAGTGTATATTTATATTTATGTTAGTGTATTTTCAAACTGCAACAGTAAAACCAAAGAAAAAGTCAGAAAACAGAGGTCTGTGTGTTTATTTAGATATTGTAGCTCCATGCTGATTTTGTTTAGGTACCATGGAAGAAGAACAGAGGATGCTAATATTCTTCTTTAACAAAAGTTTACAGAAGACATTTAATACATTGACAAAAGCCAAAACAATGATAATGTCCTCAAGACTAATGAAACAGATGCCTTGGACAGAAGAGTCTAATTTCCTCTTCCTGATCCACACCAACACTAATTTGGGTGTTAAATTATCATTTTATACAGCCAGAACTTTGAAAAATATTTCAAAACCAATACTTCACTGATATCAGTGACATTTAGAGGCCTGTATACTTCAGGACTGTACATAAAATTTTCATAAGTGAAAATGTAAGCTATGAGTCCAATGCAACATTAGATTATTTAATTTAATGTTGTATCTATATCAGATTATTTCTTCTTGTTTTATTTTCCAAAAGAGAACTAAGATTTTCTGCAGCTTTAATTGTATTGATTGATCTTTATGTTGAATGGTATTTTACTCAAAACATAAATACTGTTATGCTATAGTCTGCTGATAATATAGGTAATTATGAAGATAACAGCAGCTAAGCAGCTAAGCTCCCTAATTCTATAGGCACTGAAAGTGTTTATGAACTGGTTTATTTAGAGTAGCTTGAATATGGCTATGTCATTAATATTTTTGGAGTGCACAGTGTTCTGGAGCCGTTCTGCAAGCAATGCATAAAACCTGTAAAACTGATTCATCCCTGACTTTTAGACAACTGGCTTTTGCTCAGTCATTTCAAGTGAAAATGTAATATTAACTGCTTCAAATAAACTTTTCAACAGATGCAGATGTAGGGAAATATTTAAGTGTTGCTGTTACTAGCCTTGATAATCAGGGGAACATCTGTTTTTCTTCAAGCAGGCTTCCCTTGATCAGGCAGCCTGTAGTAGTCCCTGACCACCGGATGTCCTTTATCGGTCCAGTCCCTGGTTTTCACCCACAAGCTCTCAGCCTGATCACGGCTGTTTCTCAGAGGCAGCTCTTCACACACTATCCACCCCTTAACATAGAGGTCAATTCCCTCACCCCTCCTATCCTGCCTATCTCTTCTGAAAAGCTTGTAGCCCTCAATTGTCATGCTTCACTCATGCAAATTGTCCCACCCTGTGTTTGTGATCACAATTAGGTCATAGTTTTCTAATTGTGATATGGCTTCCAACTCTTCCTGCTAGTTTATTCCTTTCCTCATGCCCCTCATTTTCCATGAGTATACATGGCAGATTATTTCCTGTCACAGGTGTCATCAACAGCTCTATCCTTGCTTGCACATTTCACTGAGGTAAAAAGCTGATTTTATGGTTTCCTCATTTTCTTATTAATTGCCTGAACTGTGGCTCAGCCTGGTACAATAGCTTGTTTGTGAAGCAAAGAATACCTCATTTTCTCTGTTCTGCCCTACAATGTTTGTTTGTTTCTCAGCCAAGCTTATTTCTGCTGATTATCTAAGGACTGCTGTGACATCCAAGCTTGCAGTCTTTTTTTATCTATTTAGGATAGGATACTATACACAGACTATCTATGTTTGTGTGCTTTTTTTCTAAATCACATAACCCTATAGATGTGGTTAGCAGCAGTTCAAATACAAATTCAGATGTGACTGCTTATTTAGAATCATAGAATATTCCAACTTGGAAGGGGCCCAGAAGGATCACTGAGTCCAACTCCTGGCTTTACACGGGACCACCCAAAGATCAGACCATGAGACTGAGAACATTGTCCGAATGCTCATGGAACTCCATCAAGCTCAGTGCTGTGACCACTTCCCTGGGGAGCCTGTTCCAGTGCCCAAATACTCTCCCAAGTGAAGAACCTTTTCCCAATATCCAAGCTGAACCTCTCCTGTATTTGATCTCATGTGCTACAAACAGAATGCTGATAGGAAATTCTCAATGCTGTCACTCCTGTGGTGCTCACCAATGACACAGCACTACCCACCCAAGCTCTCAGAGCACTATGCACACTCTTCCCAGTGCAGGGAATGGTGATGCCTTCATGCCTTGCCTCAGGGCGCTCAGCAAATCAGTGGCTGTGCTGAAGACAGGAGTGACATCCTCTGAATCCCTGTTGCAGCCCCAGAGCTGTTGCCTTACTGTGCCTCTACCATAAGGTGTTCCACTACAGCCTCCTCCAGGGCCTTGCATATTTGGTATTGCATCATGCATGTCAAAACCTTCTGCACTTACATGCAAGTGACTATGTTTCATGCATCTTGATAGCCCATTCATTTTCCCTGAAAATAACAGCTTGACATTTTGCTGTTCTGCCAACATGCAGGGACAGATCAAAAATGTTCAGCACGCATTTTCTACTTTCAAAGGGACAAGAGTCCAATATCCAAGAAAAGCAAACAAACAAACAAACAAAAGACACTCATGCACTAATAGAAAAGAATTCAAGAACGACATCTAATTACCAACCCTACATTGAACCTGGGATACTTGCTGGTACAGCCTTTTCAACTTACAGTAGCACAACATTTGCCTCAGAACAAAGGTTTACCAACAGAAGAATACTATTAATGTCCCCTGGATTCAGTTTCACTTTTCACTCATCACAAATCTTTTCTACCTACTACATATAGAAATTGATACTATATTCTTCTTTCTAAAGTAGTTATTCAGTAGTAACAATCCAAGAAAAAAAACATTCTTGGCACTCTATGCTCCACATTGGACAAGTATACAAGTATTCAATTTCTTCGAACACATCTGCAAGCCATCTACACAGATTATTTTTCAAGTTCTAATCACAGCCTCAGCTTCTCGCAGTGGTGCTGGGAATGACAAGACCCTTGCCATTGGAGGCCAAGTCTTGGAGGCCAAAGGGTATTGCTTCAGGCACAGCTGCGTGGGAATGCTAAGCAGACTTTCAGACCAGGCCCTGTGTACATAAAACGTAGTCTCTCCTTCCCCTGTGTCTTATCTGCTTCTGCTTGTAGTTTTTCCACTGATGCTCTTCTGGTTCTAGGTATTGTTTTAAAATCCAGAAAAATTAAGACTAACGACAATAATGTAAATGAAGGGTTTTTAAGACTCCTGAGCTCTCTCTTCCCATACTACTTGTGAATGCTGCTTCTGCAGAATTTGTGATCGAGACCTGACCACAAGCAGTCCTAAAACCTGGAGGCAGTGTTATGGGCCTGAAAATCCTTTCCAAAACCTGAGCAATATGCCTTAGGTTTGACAGAAATTGTGTTTGTGTCAAATTGTTCACTGGTTTCACTGGGGCAAATGCTCAGTCAGTACTAAAACAGGAACTCTTATCCCGATGTCACACAATTTTGACTGTCACTGCACGTGAGATACCGTGAGAGATTGTGAAGACATGGCTATGTGTTGAGGCTCTCCACCACATGCTCTCCACTAAAACAGTACCAGGATTCCACATTGCACCCACAAAAATCTTTTTTTTTTTTTNGCAGAACACTTATTTGCATTGACATAGGTACAGACATACATTCTTGCACAGATGCTGCTCTATGTTATAGTAAACTGTTCTGAGGCTGGACAGAATGTTTAATACTGTCTGGAAAGTGTTTCTCTTTCACAAATTAGCATTGGTCAAAGAATACCTACTGAATGCAAATAAAGCTGGCTGCCTGTTTTCATCGCAAGAGCAGATACATGAAACTCCCAGTGTTTAACTCAGTGTAACTGAATTTTGGAATAGTCTGTGAGACTGGAGTGACTGGGAAGACTTTATGGTGCACAAAATAATACTAACTGTTGCCATTTCAAAAAAAAATTGTGGCTAGGATTTGCCTATGTATGTGACTGTACTGGTTTGTGCATTTACAGTCCCAGTTCAGACATGAACTCAGTTGCTTACACGTGAGGATTTACAGTAACTACAAATAAAAATTTAGAAATAGAATGATAGAATGTTTGAAGATGTAGCTTTTAACTCTGTTCTCTACTACTGTAATCACTTAACTCCTACAGCTACCACAACAAACTGCAGGGACTACAACTGGAAAAAATAAAAGATATCATAACAATTTAGAACTTTGACATGCCAATTACAAAATCAGAGCAAAACACATAAGTGCTTTATTGCAGCTATGTCATGACAGGTTGAATTATTCTCTTTATTGGTGAATGTCCATTTTGCTTTTGTACACAAATATCCTTGCACTTGCTCCTAGGACAGCTCGGTCAGCTAGCCCTTTTCTTTATGCACTGATGAAACTTTCCCTTTCTGCAGGGCACACTTCCCTAGAAAACCTTCATTATGATGATGATGCATTCTCATTTATCTACGTCTGGCTTAGTGAGGTTCTCGGAGGGCTGCTGACACTGGCTTGAGCGGGTGGATGCTTGACCTTTATGCAACAGAAGAAATAAAATCTCCTGACAGCCTAAAGTGGGCAGCAGCTACAGAAAAGGCCAATGAAAGGGAGAGCATAAGAAAATGCATCACACTCGACTGCATTAATAACCAGTTACAGAAAAGTAACTCAGAAGCTGACAAATTAAAAACCCATAATACAAAAGAAATGGCAGAGACAGCTGCTGAGTAAGGTCTTGAAGCCCCAGCACGACTGATGCTGTCATTAGTGTGCCCTGTGCAGCACGCCAGTTTCAAATACAAGCAGCTGCTAATGTTGTTGATTGAATATAGAAATGTTTACCAGGGAGAGTATCCTATTCATTATTCTGTTGAGGTCTGACCAAGCCTAAAACTGAGCATAATTTTGGCAGAGCACATTTTCATCTTCTGCTTGCCAGATCTAAGATAGAAGGTATTTTGGAAGATAAGAGTTGAACTTACAACTATCTACCATCTTCCTCACATTCAGAATGATTTGAAGAAAACCTGAGGTGTAAGAAACAGATTAGGAGGCATTTGTATTTTACTGGCATACCTGCTATCTCTTTTTCTTGCTTATTTCAAGTACAATTGTGGGAAATATTTTTTTCTTCCTTTTATAACAGGTGAGGGAGATTAACAACGAAAGAATTGCAGAAGAGCCAGGAACTGAGAGGTGATATGAAAACATACGAGGAAATTCTAGAGAAGAGGAGGAAAAGGATAAGGAAAGAACTGGAAGGAAAAAAGAAAATAAGATGAATTATTAAGGAGTCAGTGGTCCTGTTCATTTGGGAATCTTACACTTGTCAAACTTATTTATTCAGTTTATCATTTCCCTTTTGATCTTCCACTTTTACTGTGAAGTCTAAATTACAAGCTGAGTTCAAATAAAGTTTTTTTTTTTTTTTCAAAGAAAGTCAATATTTCAAAGAAAGGAAAGGTAGTAGTAGCTTAGATGAGCAGATCAGATAGTACTGGGGATGATATGAAGACAGCTTTTTTTTTTTTAAGCCCCACCACAATCTACATTCCCCCACATTTACTAAAACTAATGGCTCTAGGCCTTTTTCTTCTTCCTCTTCCTCTTCCTCTTCCTCTTCCTCTCCTTCTCCTTCTCCTTCTCCTTCTCCTTCTCCTTCTCCTTCTCCTTCTCCTTCTCCTTCTCCTTCTCCTTCTTTTTTAATGCAAATATGAGTTAGGATGAGTAGAATAGGTTCTTCTCTGGGGGTCAAAAAGGGTATCTTCAGTACAGCCAGTGTCTAGTTTAGAGCTCCTCCACCTCTGGCAGAAGGTACTGGAGGACAGTGATGCTGAGCTGCAGCTGCAGAGCAACAGGCACCTGTGTTTGGGTGTCTAGCTGCTAGCCCAGGACAGATCTCACAGGGAGCAGTGATGACCATGCTCTGTTCCCATCAAGTGAAGGGGAGCAGATGGCACCAGTACAGGGCCAGGTCAGATCATATCAGATCATACCATAAAGAGAGATACAGACAGCCACAAGGTTCTGTATATTATCTATAGTCACCAAAAGCTTGCTGATTCTTTCTAGGAAGGAAGGAAAAAAAAAAAAAAAGGTCATGCTTTTAGTAGCTATCAGGTTTTTCTCAGATGACACCTGGTGGACAAAAGCTGAAGAGATGAAATGCAGCCTGAAAGTGCCATCCATGCTGACATTGCACCGCTGGTCATAATGCTGGCATTTCTACCGGGTCTCCTCACTATCACGTCTGTCTTCCCCCCCCTCCCAGGCTGCATTATTACAGTATCTCAAAACAAGCATACATAGGTACATATGATCTATGTATTTACAATAGATCTTTTTTTTCCTTTTTTTTTTTTTTTTTTTGATGTTTACATTTTTTTCGTATTCTGGCTGATGCCATTTGTTTAATGCTGACCTGTGAGAGTGAAGCTATGCTAACACATTAGGCTAGAATGGAAACATTGTTTTTAGAAATCAAAATACAAGGAAAGCTCATACTGTAACCAGCAAGTGGTTGCTTTCCTATTTCAGGATACGTAGACAGTTTTGTGAATTCTCTGACATGTAGATATTTGTACTCACAGAGCTAGAGACTTTGATTTCTTCTGATCATTAATGTACTCCTTTCTTCAACTACTTCCAGTTTGCTTCTCAAACATAGTCTGTCTTTTCTGCTTGATGTTTTGCAGCTGTCCTATGGCATTCTCGTTGAGGACCCAAAGACAAGGAGCCAACAAGAAAAACCCATTCTGAGTTTACGTGGAAAGAAACACTCATTCAGGAAGTCCTTTTTTCTAGGGGTCCACCTCCAGTGAGGGGATATTCATGCCTCCTGGTAAGAAAGGGTGTTTCTTTAAGGACCTCTCAGAAGGAAATATAATGCTTTTTCTTGATTTGGCTTGAAGGATTTCAGTAAAATGGGAGATATCAAATGAATGTCAATACTGTGAGAGATGAAGCCTCTTCCATAAAGCAAAGTGACTGTGATCAATGCTCTGATGGCTGGCATTGCATCTTTCAGAATGACAGGGTTTTTTTCAGTTGCTTGGATTTTTTTCTTGGTTCTTTGTGTAGCCAGTTCCTTTAAATCTTAATAGCTTTATTTTTTTTCTGCGAACATCCATGTCCTCCCACACCACATCAAATGGCCACTCTTGGGGCTGCAGCAAGTGAAGTTAAAAGTCTTCTCAGATCTTAAGACATCAAATCAAAGAGCTTGTAGTCAAAGATAGAATAGTTGTCACCAGAGCCAGAGATAACTGGAGGTGAAGTGGGGACTGTCTGTTACAGAGCAGATTTCAGCCTTTCTCAGGTCAAATCCAGGTCAGGGTACCTCTATCTTTTTAAGCGGTTACTTTTCCAATCCTTTCCTGTCAAGATAGCAAATGCTATTAGCACCATTTTCTTCTCAGAATAAACACGCCTGTCCAAGCTCACAAAGGAATTATGCAAAGACAGAAGTTGAACTCAGTTCTCTGAAATCCTAATCTAAGTTCAGATGCCTTCTGCTTACAACAAGAATGACAGAACACAGGTTCTCCCTGCATATTTTTCTGTACACAGGAGTGAGGACTGTCACTGCTATCCACAGCTGTCAGAGTAATGCAAACATTTTCTGTGAACAGGATATTATATGTCTAAATTCTGAAATATTTATGTGTTTTTTTAATCAGATTTTGCCCAGAATAAGACTGAAAAATCTCAGCATGCGATCTGTGCTGCTGAGACACAAAGTGCTACAGTATTCAGTACACTGAGTGAAGGGAGCTAACGGCATTAAAACACTGGCAGCCCTGTACACATTCATGTTTCAAACTCTAAAGCAGTTGCATCAGTGTCAGAAACTCTCCAATGGACAGATTAACCAAAGCAAACTGTAATTTCACGAGAATTTTTCTAGGCTGAACTTGTCACTTGCTCAACATGAGCCAGCAGTGTGCGCTTGTAGCCCAGAAGGCCAACCACATCCTGGGCTGCATCAAGAGAAGCGTGGCCAGCAGGTCAAGGGAGGCGATTCTGCCCCTCTACTCTGCTCTCGTGAGACCTCACCTGGAGTCTTGTGTCCAGTTCTGGGGCCCCCAACACAAGAAGGATGTGGAGCTGTTGGAGTGGGTCCAGAGGAGGGCCACAAAGATGATCAGAGGGCTGGAGCACCTCACCTACGAGGACAGGCTGGGGGAGTTGGGCTTGTTCAGCCTGAAGAGAAGGCTGCAGGGGGACCTGATAGCAGCCTTCCAGTACCTGAAGGGGGCCTACAGGAAAGCTGGGGAGGGGCTTTTTACAAGGACAGGTAATGACAGGACAAGGGGTAGTGGCTATAAACTGAAAGAGGGTAGATTTAGACGATATATAAGGAAGAAATTCTTCACTGTGAGGGTGGTGAGACACTGGAACAGGTTGCCCAGAGAAGTTGTGGATGCCCCCTCCCTGGAAGTGTTCAAGGCCAGGCTGGATGGGGCTTTGGGCAACCTGGTCTAGTGGGAGGTGTCCTTGCCCATGGCAGGGGAGTTGGAACAAGATGATCTCTAAGGCCCCTTCCAACCTGAACTATTCTATGATAGAAAGTATGGTTTTCAGTATCATTTAACTCCTAGGAGTTTTACTAGGAAGATTATCCAGCTTCAAAGTAATTTTATTTTCTATTCATTTTTACTAAATTTTTACCCTAATCAGCTCCCTGTCCTGAGTAGTTCCTAGCTTTACCTATGACCTCTCCACAAGATCTCACCATCTGGTTGAGCTGGGCATAGCCACAGTTTGGAGGAAACAGAGACAGTGCACAGATTTGCTTTAGGTTCTTTAAACTACACCATTGCCATGCCCACAGCTGACCTCTCTGGTATGTGTAGGCCAGCCAAAAGTTCTTCACAGGCCCTGAGCATGTACAGATTCAGCAGAGAACCAATTATTTAACCACTTAGAGAAATACAGAAGCCACAACACTGACACATACCACATCTGAAAGTTTTAGCCAGAATATCTTCCATCACTCAAAACTTCTCTGCCTCAAGTACTGCATCCCACTCAGCCTTAACTGAGAGCATGAAATTGTTCTATTCCTTCTGTGTATTATTTCTGCTTGTTAAATAATTGAAGGGCAGTAAGAAAAAGTAATTTTCTCCTTCTTGGCAAAAAGAGCTTTATTTCTGTGCAAAACCTTGAAAGCTTTTATGATGTGTGATTACCTAGATGGTTTCTTCTGGAACTAGATTAACAGTTAAAAAAAAGTACAGAGACGCCACCCAAGTTGTGCCACACTTTTACTTAGGTGAGTCCTGTCCCACACAAGTGAAGTAATGACCTGGCTTAGCTGAAAGCCAGGGATCACGAGTATGCCAGCTTCACAGCTCGAGGCCTGATCTCAACAGTGCTTAGAGGGAGAGCTAGCCAAGTCTCTGCTCAGATGACTAAGATAGCCCATACATGATTTTGGGCACCTCCTACAAAGTCCTCAGGATTGAGTTACTTACAAGTAATACATGTGGCAAGCAATAATATTGCGGATTCACCTTCCAGAAATTTGTGAACTATTGAACAGTGTCTGGGTTACACTATGACTGGAGTAATCTTGACAAAGTTGCTTGCAAACTGATGCTCCCCATAGCAGAATCCCAAACAGTTATCAGTTTGCTGATCCTATGTGAGTGACAGTGTGCTCTCCCTGCCTTCTTTCCCCAGCTTCCTCCTTCAGCCTGGCCTTACACACAAGGCCTTGCACAGAAATACAACAAGCAACAATACGGGTAGCACTCTTGCTAAGATAGGTTAATAACCACAATTCCATCTCACACTGTGGGCTTGAAAGAACTGATAGCAGACACCTGCTTCAGCAGGGCCAATTGAGCATGTGCCTAAAAACAAAGTGTGAGTATGAGTCAATCATCTTACCCCATAAACAGTGAGCAGCCCAAAAGCCACTCAGGCTCCTTTGCATGGCAGCAGGCTATACAGGATCTCCCCTCAAGTAGTGACATCTGTTGAGGTAAAGCTTGCATAGAGAATCCTTACACCTTGATGTCAAGACACCTTGCAAATCCTCGGTAAGTGACTAGTAGTTTGTTTAAGCTTTGTCAGCTTTGCTAAGATTAAACCTTAGATTGATTGTAAGCTTTGTTAGCTTTGCTAAAATTATACCTTTGATTGTGCATGTATGTTCCCTTAGACACAAACTGTTGAGCAAGGCTGCGACTACGAATGGATTCAGCTGCACCTATGTTCCTTACTTTCACAGTTCAAGGAGTTTAGGAAGCAAAAGGGTCCACTCTGAACCTCATGACTCAATGGGAGGGGCTCCTGTTGTGGTTTAACCTGGCAGGCAGCTAAACACCACACAGAAAAAGAGTTCTCTCAGAGACCAGGCAAAGTAGATAGCTGCTCTTAAGGTCCTCTGTCTCCAAGCTACACCAGAAGCCCACTGGTATCCTTTTGTGTCCTCGAAGTACCCTCTCCCGAGCTTGTCCATACCAAGGATGCACAGAGCCTTTGGGCCAGTCACAATGGGGTGCTTTTGCCACTCATTCCCAGTTAGACTCACTTCAGCCTCCTGCACAGTTAGAGCTTGAGACCCCTCTGGCACTCCAGAAATGCAGATGGGTTCTGCCTCTTTATAACTTGATGGGGATTGGAGTACACTGTGCACCACTGTCCACTAGAGCCTTATACTGCTTGTTCCGATGTGTCTGGCCACCAAATCCACACAGCCCAATAAATCTGATCGTCCCTTTCCTCCACCTCGCTGGAGATTTTCTTCATATTATCAAAATGGGCTTGACAGCTCATCCACCATTGGATTTTCTTCAACTTTCCAGGCTATTGCTGCCAGTGTGTTAGGATACAATGATGACGCACTCCCTACAAATTTCCACCACACAGATTGCAGGCATCTGACATCATCTGTGTCCTGGAATAACTGATCATTGTCAAGGTCAATATTATACATCACCTCCAGCACAGCTAATTCCCTCAAGTATTGGATACCTTTCTCCATGGTGTTCCACTTGCCTGGGAAACATACCAGATCTTCCTTGAAGGGATATCTTGTGGCCCTTTTCCAATTGCTTTGTTAATGCCCCCTACCTAGAAAGGGATCCCAGCTGCCTGGCTTTAAGTCCAGGCTACTGGCCCTGTTATCCTAGCATCTGAGCAGCAATGTGACAATACGCTCACCTGGATGACAACTGAAGCATTTTCACACATCTCGCAGCTCACCCACAGTTAGGGGTGAGACGGTTATTGACTCCTGTATGAGTTCTGATTCTTCCTCCTCCTGTTCTTCTGATGGCCCTACTTCATACTCATCTTCTTCCATCCTCACCTAAGTTGGAGTTTATTTTCTCACCTTCAGAGTTATTTTTTTTTTTTGTCCTGTTCATAGGGGTGACTAATACTGGCACAGGTTGGCTCTATGACTGAACTGGAAGGCCTGCTGCAAGGGTTGGGGAAACTGCAGGGCCTGGTGCATTGTCAGAGACTTCTTTCCCTTCACAATGCTGAATAGTGTTGCACAGGGCTCAGTAGGCATGGGCCAGGCACCAACACATTGATTTATATCTCTCTGGGACTGTCAGGGTAGCAGCATGCCTTTTTAAAATATTTTTATAGTTTTTCAGAATTCTGCAGTTGCTCAGGGATGAAGTTCCAAAATGTCCACTGTTCTAGGTACCTGACCATACCATCGGACACTCTCGGCCATACATAACTGTCCAGCCAGATCCCTGCATGATATTCATAAATAACTGTTTAACCTTAAACAGAATCTGAAACACATTCAGCAGACATAGCAACAGCAACATGTAGGAACACTTCCTCTTGTCTTCCTAATAACACAGCTCCCTAAGGAGACAAAGTAAAGATCGAAATTATTAATAGTTTCCAATATACGGTTCCTAAAGTACGAAGTACAAAGATGACTGAAATATTGAATACAAATACCAGATAAGTTTCCCAATCAGTGTTACACCATACAGAAAAATAAAAACCTTAATGCAGCACCCAGAAATGGCAAACAGCTCAAGAGAAATTGTATACAGCAAGTGAGGTATTAAATAACTATGGTTCCATGAAAAAACTCTGAAAGATCTCAGAAAATTTTTAAAAAAATTGTAACATTGTGACCCATTACACTTATAACAATTTTGTTTTAATGTGTGATGGTCAGATCTGCTGTTATCTCAGCCCCTCGAACCCCACACTGGGTGTCAAAAGGACTGTTGTGGTTTAACCTGGTAGGCAGCTCAGCACCACACAATCCTTTGCTCACTCCCCTCCCAGTGGGATGAGGGAGGGGACCTGGAAATAAAACAGAACTCATGGGTTGAGAAAAAAACTATTTACTAGGACACAAAAGGAAAATAGAAACAAATATGCAATAATAACTATATACATATACACAAATATCTGCAATGTAATTACTCGTCACTCACCAACCGATGCCCAGCTAACAACACAACTCCCCACCAACTGATATCCTGCTAGCAATGCAACGTCTCACCATGTGCCAGTCAATGCCCAGCAAACCCTGAGCAGCAGCTTCCCCTGGACAACCCCTCACAGTTTTACAGCCTTCCTCATGATGTCATGTGGTATGGAAAAACCCTGTGCCTAATTCAGGCCAACTGTCCTGTCTCTGCCTCATCCTCTTCCATCACACCATGATGGCAGCAGCTCTTCCTCAATGAATGGCCTAGCCTAGCCTCCATTGCTGCTCCCATTGCTCAGCAACAACCAAATCATGGTGTGTTATTAACATTGTCTCAGCTGAAACTATGTCACCTGTATATACGTGTTTAACCCTATGGTCTATGCAGTAAATAATCAAGACAAGTATTCAGCCACCTCAGACCTTGTTAACTCACTGTTAAATCACTACATTAAATCTGTATTATACCAATAAATATATTGATGCTTCTCTCTTAGAAGTGAAGTGCAGTGTAATTGGTTCCATCTGCAACATCCTAAAAACAAACTCGGAATGGGTTGACAGTCACCAAAGACATGCAAATACAAACAACTTCTGGAAGATAAGACTTATTACTCCTACATCTGAAAGCGAAGGACAAGACAAAGAAGGTTTTGAAACACTGCTGTGGAAAGAATACTTTTACAAAGCCATTTCAGTTAGCAATCTGTGAGAATAATTCTCTTTAATTTATGCTGATGACTATTTTCAGCTTTTGAAATGTTCTCCTTTACTTCTTAATTTCTATTCAGCAAATACAAGGAATCAAATGCATGTGTGCTCCTAAAATATAAAAGAGGAAAAATATATCAGGAAAATGCTCTTAAAAACATAAATTAGGCAACAAAATGCCTTAGGCCTAGGCCATTTGCTAAGCATCTGTGAATGCCTTTGTGGTCTGCAGCTGTGAAAACACCAGATCATAAAATCTCCTTGGCTAGCAAAGCCATTGCATGAATAAATTATTTCTGTTATGCAGAAACATTAATTGGCAACTCCTTAAAAATTTAATTAGTATATGTGAGTGAAAAGTAAGATCTTGAGAGTTCACAAATGTATTGAATAATGTGAAACTTTATTTCCTGTCAGGATAATGACGATATACTCTGGTCTGTGGGAATAGAATGTTGTTTTTGCATTAGAGCTAACAAAATAAGTGCAAGGTATATATGTATGTTAAACATATATGTATGTTAAAACTGACTGCAGGAGAGCAAGGCCTTGGTGCCTGCTGATACAGTAACACTGCTGTGAGTGCAGGCTTGGCCTTGGTGATTGCTAGCATGGCAACATGGTTGCGAGTGCAGGTGCTCAGAAGGCTTGGCCTTGGTAGCTGCTGAGATAGCAACACAGGTTGTGAGAATGGACAATAGCCAGTTGAACCAGTGGAAAACTACTGACTGCAAGTATTAAGAAGAAGGTATGTCAGCGTAATTACAGAACAGTGAAGTTGAGAGACACAGAAAAATAAAAGAGAAAAACCAAAGAGAAGAAGTTAAGGGTTAGTAATATTCACGTTTAGCTAGCAACATTTGTGTTTTGCCAGTATCCATATTTAGTTAGCATCCGGTAGTTTTGTGAACCTGAAGTACTCAGCCAATGAGGAACAGGGGAGGAAGGGGGGTGTTGGGTCGTAGGGCATAAGAGATGTGAAACTGTTTCTGCAGGCGTGCTCCTGCTTGCAGGAGGCCTGCCATTGCAACTGCGAAATAAAACTGCTTTCATCAGAGACACCGTCCTGGCAAATTATTGATACATTTCTGACAGGTCCTCCTGAAGAAAGAAATCAATACAAAGCCCTAAAACCTGACATAAATAATGCCCAAGCCAACAGCATGTTCTTTGAGTTGAGAGCATAAGAAACAGCATGTGTTTAATCAGACATCCAAGACTGTGAATCAGCTGTAGCAAAACTGCAAATAGTGAAAAACGGCCCCTGAAGGAAAAGTGGGATATGGTGACATCACACAACAACGATCACTTGCTGCGAAACATTTGATGGATCTTCATGTAAACATCCCTTGATAACCCGCACGTGAAGCCAGTGCTGTGCACCGGACATTAAGCATGTTGCTCTGATGGGATGCTTGTGCAATGCTCAGCCTGTGGCTTCAGTTCTTCACGCTCTTCAAGCTCAGGGGACATAATGGATCAGAACAGTCTGGGGCCTTTGGAGCCTGTTGTCTTCTCCAAATGCTAAGCATATTCAGCGTTTGTCTGCCAGACTGTGAAGGCCACGGGCACTCCAGACTACAACCTCCCCACCTAAGAGCGTGAGGTGGCTGAAGATGGTCACTGCCTGCTTCTGCTGAGGTGGTGAAAGTCCTTTGCACACAGCCCCAGCCCAGGAACTCAAGACCTGGGCTCTTTCCCCATTTCAGATTTCCCTTTCAGATCACCAGAGGCTTCCAGCAAGTGTCATCCCCTACGAAGCCAGCAGATCTCCTTCCGAAACAGTGAATCCTTTGTAACATCACACTGCTTCCTGCAACGTGCCAGACAACTGGCCAAGCCCAGACCCAAAATATGTCCTTTGTAAAACTATGCAAATGGACGAGTTATGGTCTTTTTTTTTTTTTTT
>WBMW01005203.1:50341-60569 GCA_013396635.1 Penelope pileata
TTAAACTCATGAACTTTTTTCTCAACCAGAGAATTTTCAGTTCTCAGATGCCAGCTTTTAGATCAATATTCTGGAGAGGTATGTGTGTGCCTGTGACTAAATTTTAAGTGAGTGATTAAGCCACAAATGTGTCATCTCAGGTTTGACCTTAAGGGTGCCAATTTCATCTTTTTTGAGAAGTTCAGGGTCACTGAGATCAGCAGACCTGCTGAGCTGGTGCTACTGCTGGAAGAAGTGCTGTAACCTTAGTATTCTTAACTTCCTTTGTTTCTGTATTTCTGTCATTCCATGGTGAGTTTGGGGAACGCTAAAGTAAAGATCATGAAAAACATTGGGGCTGTTCAGCGTGGAGAAGGAGAAGGCTGCAGGGGGACCTGATAGCAGCCTTCCAGTACCTGAAGGGGCCTACAAGAAAGCAGGGACTTTTTACAAGGACAGGTAACGACAGGACAAGGGTTAGTGGCTATAAACTGAAAGAGAGTAGATTTAGACTAGATATAAGGAAGAAATTCTTCACTGTGAGGGTGGTGAGACGCTGGAACAGGTTGCCCGGAGAAGTTGTGGATGCCCCTCCCTGGAAGTATTCAAGGCCAGGCTGGATGGGGCTTTGGGCAACGTGGTCTAGTGGGAGGTGTCCTTGCCCATGGCAGGGGGGTTGGAACAAGATGATCTGTAAGGTCCCTTCCAACCTGAACCATTCTATGACTCTATGATTGTCAGTGCAATTGGTTTTGGTTCAGCAGAAACAACTGCCCTATGTAAACTGGTATATGTAAAGTTTTTACATTTCGTGCTTTGTGTCGACCAAAGCGCTGCTAGCAGTTGTTTTAGAGCGTTTGTCTGTTAATTCTCTGTGAAGTGGGACAGCATGTTGAGTAAGACACAGTATCCAGGTGCCTGTACCAGAAGCGCTCTGTGCTGTGTGGTGCTGGATATTCTTGCCTATCCTGTGTGAATTCCAGCAGTCTGTAGGCTACTCATAATCCTGCTACTGTTAACACAACCTGCTCCAACTAAGTAAACTCAAACCAAACATTTTACAGTCATTTATCTGATATATTCATTTTTAGTGCAGGTGGTGTCTATTGTTAAGGCTTCTGCACCTACAGCCTTCTGTATTTGAATCTAGTTTACAGCAGTTTCTAGTCCTGGAGTAGGCATGTTTGTGCCTCTTTGGAAATAGCTTAGCTTAGCTAACCTAGACAACACAGTGAGAAAAGGCTATTAAATATTTGCAGTCAAAGATTATTGAGCTTAGTGTTTATAAAAGTCAGAAAATATCATATACAGGGTTTGAAAAGTGGATACTGTACCTGAACATTTATTTTTTACTTTTTTCTCAAATAGTAGCTTTGTTTGAAGTGTTATTATCCAAGATCAGATTTGAGGTCACACAGATCTGATCAATGGCAAAAGTTGATATAAGTTTTTAAAGTGTCAGTCTTGCACTTTGAAAGACTGTTTGGTAGCAATCAGATGGCTAAAATCATAATTCTGTTCCATGTTGAAATATGTTGGTGTGCAACATACTGTTTTAGGCTCTCTGTAATCAAAAACTTTGTTAGCAGTAATAAGAGTAAAGAGATGTGTTAGAACCCGGTGATTGTGAAGTAAGTTTACACTTTCTGTCTGACATGAATACTTGTAGTAATGGATCTGTATGCTGTTCTGTGTTTGATACTTTTTACTAAGACTGAGAGGTGCATGAGGGTATTTTTTGAATGGGTAATATTAGTGCTCAGTACCAAGTAGATGACAAGCTAGGTAAAGCCTTTTATGTGTAAGACAGGTATGAAAAGCGATGCGTAACCTCAGGGTCAAAGTAAAATATAGTGTAAAATAACATAACCTCAGCTTAACAAGTCACTGTTCTTCTGCTCATGATGTGTATTCCTTGGTGACACCAGTTTTGAAGCAGAAACTGTTTGCTTAAAATACACTTGTGAATGACCGCACAGTGAAGCCAGTCCACTGATAGGAACGTCATCCTTTGAGGGTGTGCCACTGTGTTGAGATGAATGTCTGCTTCATCATCATTTGGCTGCTGTTTAATTAGAAGGATTCCTTTTGAGCTGTGTCTTGGGCTCACTCACATCACCGTTTTTAATTTGACCTTACTGTTTGCAGTTCTGATGCAGAACCACAGGCAGAAATCGAATGGCTTTAGAGGCTTCTGATCACATCTGTCCTCAGTGATGCCTGCTTCTGGTGGCCAAGGTGGCTCAGCAGCCTGTGAGGTTTACTAAGTCTCCTAAGGAAAGCTGACATTGACTGTTTCCTGACCATGCTAAGCACTATTCTCTGCCTGTTTAGCAGCTGTTTCACAATCCATCAGCATATCTGTTAAAAGGAGAGCAAGAATTTCTAGAAAACGCAGATGCAACTGTGACTGGCAGAAAAGGCATCCAGCTAATTTTAATCTGAGATGAAACTTCCAAGGCATGATTACATGAATGTTTTCGCTGTCTCAAGGTACGAGCTACCTTAGGTTCATACCCCAGTGCTGTTCCTGTGGTGCTCTGTCAACATTTCTCATGCAGCCATTTGAGGGGCAGTGCTATGTCACTGAAATGGTTTAAGACAAAACCAGAACCTCCAAGTAAGATACTGGTTAAAAGTGTAGCCTTATAAACAGCTACAGTAACACACCTTTATGGAAGGAGATTGAGTTATCGGCAAGAATAAACATCAACATGCTAGCTACTACAGACTTCACTCCTGCATTGGATATTGCATTTGACTTCCTCAGTTTTAGATGCTTAATTAAATCAGTCATCTAAGCTTCTCTGTATCGAAAGAGAAGAACTAAGTACCTATAGATGGTAATTCATCCTGTGTACCTATTTATGTATTGATTGGTTACAAAGGAATCCTTGCTGTTTGGTTGCTAACTTCTGAGCATCTGAAATAGGGTTTATGACACCCTGAGAGGCAGCTTACCTCAGTTCAGGATTATCGTGTATATACTGCTTACTTGTAGGATAGTTTGTGTAAGAATTCATCACAGAGGACTAGTACTCCATGTGTTAATAACCTAGTTTACTTGGAAATGTCCTTTTCAGGTAAGCAGACCTTGTAGGCTAACACCTGAATTGTCATGTCATTGCATCCTATAACTATAGCAGGTGGGGTGACCTGCAGGAAGTCTTGAGACAATGAAATGATTGCAGTAGAAACAACATGATTTTGTCCAGTAGATAAATTTCATGCTGTGTAAGCTAGGCACCACTCTCAAAGGCTGAGAATTTGTAGATAATTCTATTTCTGCAACTGTTTGTTAATCTCCCCATGATATTTTTGGTGGGAAGTGTAAGTCTTATCTTTTTCTTTTAGGTTGACAATTGCATTTTTCGCACTCTCTGGTCTGGATATGTTGGATTCCTTAGATGTGGTGAAAAAAGATGATATAATAGAATGGATTTATTCCCTTCAGGTCCTTCCCACAGAAGACAGTGAGTGAGTTTTTAGTTTTTCATTTATTGATATTAACTTCTTTACTTTTGCTTTTCACCTGGGGAAATAGTGTATGGCTTTTGCTTTTTAAAAAATGCAAACTTGACCTTCCCAAGTGCTGTCCTTAGAATTTCAGATAGCAATATCTAGCAATTCCTAGAAATATATTTCTCTTAAGAAGTAAAGGTAGAAGTAATTAGCTTAACTTTATTATGTATTTAAACTGAAGCTGTGAAATTAATTTGAAGGTAAGATAGCATAAAATAATGAAGTTGCACCTTTAAGCTTCTCAGAGAAATGTTTCACCTATTTCTAAAAGAAATGCATGTTGAATGAACTTCATGGGTCTATTAATTAATGATTATATTGACTTCCACTAATTGTAACTGTGCCAGGAGCAATGAGCACAGGTATGGTTATTTGGAACAGCTTTTGGAAAAAGACAGGTATAAGATTAAGAAGCAAAAAGGATGAGCATAGTTCCAGTTTTAAACTGAAAAACCTGTTCTTTAGATCTGTGAGTTTAATTTATGCAATGTTTTGAGGAGTAATGCTGCTGCTGTGTCCCAGCTATCCTCATACTCAGAGGTGCACAAAAAATCCAAGCAGGCTAGTAAGCACACAGGCCATCTGCAGGTGATTTGACAGGAATTCAGGGAGATGCTGTTTCTGTGGGCTAGTTGGTGCTGGCATTTTTTCAGTGGCAGTGCAGGTGAATGGCTAATAGCAGTAGAGGAACAGAAGGGAGACGTTATTTTTTGACATGAGGTGCTAGCATGTTAAGTGCTGAACTGAGGATTGCTCCAGGCAGGTCTTAGAGCAGAGGTAATTCCAGGTACCTGTCTAAGCTGTTCTATGAAAGAAAAGCATTTTTTTATGAAGTGAGCATGTGGAAGTGAAGGTTGCTGACAGATTTTTACAGTAATAAAGAGATCCCCTTTCTTCCTGTGGTAACTTACAAGCTACCAGCTCCACCCTAGGTGTTAGCTCTAAAAGATATGTTTTCTCGTGTTGCGTTCCAGGACTAATTACAGAAAATTGGAGTTTTGGATTGTGTAATTGTTCCCACAGTGCTTTTAATTGTAAGAACGCTTTTGTCCTTTAGTGTTAGAATTTTTTTCCAGGTTGTACTTGCTTTGTTTTTAAGAGTTGTACACTTTCTGATCTCTGTCCCAGTCTTCAGGAGTGTGTTCTGAAGGAGCAGAGAAGTTTGCAAAAAGAGAGATTAGGATAGTTTTTCTTTTTTGTCTTTGGTAGTATGTAGTAATTATCAAAAAATTCGTTTTTTTTCTACCTACCCAATATTTAAGATAGTCTCGTTGTCAAAAGCTGTCTAGGAAGGTCAATATAACTCTCAGGATGCAAATACAAAGTCTAACAATCCAGATGTCCTTTCTTTTTTTCTAGTTCTTAACAAATTATAAAATTACAGAATGGTAGTATGGGGGAAGATGCTTTTGGGAGTGCATTTTGTGTTTGTAAATAAGTCTCTTTTTTGACAGAAGATAAATTTCCCTCCAATCCTCTATCTTTGTATCAGTTTATAAGGAATCTGTTTTTCTGAGGCTCTCTTGAGTTTGGTAATAACAATACTCTATGCGGTCACTTCACCGCTAAAGCTTTAACATTATTTTTATTCCGTTTCTATGTCATCTGATGGATGATGTAAAATGTAAGTAATATTAACAGGAGCAAATCGGATACCAGATGACCAAATGTTTGGAAGGGAATGGAAGGGAATGTATAACCTCTTGTAACATGTAACTTCAGTAATTTTTTATTTTTTTTTTTAATCCTGGATGTATGCAGTATTTGTTAGTGGGCAGCCTCCGAACAGTAGAGCTCTAACTCCCTCTTTTGGCCTGTTTGGAAAAATAGCTAAGCTTTGGTAGGCTGCAGCACTGAAGTTTTTGATTTCAAAATGTTCATACGTCTCTAGTTAAAAAAGAATTGATAACTAGCTTGATGCGTCAGAGTCTTTCCAGGTAAAAATAATAGTAATTCTCCTTTTAAGAAGATACTCCATTGCAGCTTCTTTTACATGCATGCTGGTATATCCCTCTTCCTGGGAAGATTTCATTTTTAAACATTTTAATTATAAGACTGAATAATTATGTCATTTCTGATATTACAAATTCCGGTAATCTTGCCTTAACTAGCAGTATTTCACTTGATACAAGTCTTTATTACTTAAAGTTTTACAGGAACCTTGCAGTCAATTTGGCATTGGATGGGAGATGGAAAACTTAATATCTGTTCAGTATTACCAATAGCTATGTTGTATTATATGTATGTATTACCAGTGCCTGCTTTCCCTTTTTCCCACTCTGCCCTCTTGAGCAGTCACAGCCAGGGGAAACAGCCAGAACAGCTGACCCCTGTTGACCAAAGGGATATTCTCTGCCATTTGAAATCATGTTCATCAACAGTCTTGGAGAAGAGAGGAGAAAGGGTTGATGGTTGTGGCTGTGGCGTTTGTCTTCTTGAGTATCCCTTGTACTTGCTGAGACCTTAGTTTTTGTGAAGTGGCTTAGCATCTGCCTATTGATGGGAAGTAATCAATAAATTCCCTCTTTTCATATACACACAGCCTTTGCTTTACCTAATTAACTGTCTCTGCCTCAATCTGCTAGTCTTCTCACCCTCTTTCAGTTTTCTACACATCACACAAAAAGAATGCGAGTGAATTGCTGTATCAATGCTTAGCTGCTGGCTGAGGTTGACCCACCACAGATAAGTATTACAAAACTTGGTAGAAGATTCACAATTTGGTGTTTTAGAAAACTTAGTTCAAATCTCTGTACATACTGTGATATTTTTAAGCAGTATGTTTGTATTTATTGGTATGTGATATATCTGATGGCTAAGGAAAGCTTCAGTTGATGTGTTCGTAGCCTTTGTAATTTTAACATGAGACTGAAGTTCATTAATGGAAAATGGTGAGATCTTGATCTTGCTGGCTAAGAAAGCAAATGTATTCTTTGGGAACCTAATTGAAATGCACTACAGAAAGCTGAAGATTAAATTCTGTCAGGACAGGCTATATTCTTCTGTGACTTCACTGTAACTATGAAACATAGGTGATTCAAACGGCGTCCTTTAGGTACCATAACTGATTTCAGCATTAGGAACAGAAATTTCATTTTTAGGAACTGATTCAATGCCAATTATAACAAGAGGGTGGTTTGTCATGCATCATAACTGACTGTCACGTAGAAACTCACCTTTATTAGCTGATTGCTTGGTCTTTTTGCTGTCTTCTATAGCTCTATCACAGTGGGTTGACTTTGTCTTCCATAGATTTTGGCCATTCTTACTTTTCCTTCACATTTAGCAAATACTCTTCTTATGTGCATGGCTAATACATGTGTTTGTTTTGTTTGTGTACTGTGTTCACATTAAGAACTCACTGTTTTCTTTTAGAAAGAAGTTGAAATTGTGAAAAGGAGCTTTTTTTTTTTTTATTTCCAAGGGTGGTGGGGAAAGGTCTCTTCTACAAACTTTATCAGAAATTATGTATTTAGCCTAAGAGATACTTTTTGAAGTGCTAGGGAAATTTGAAAAGTATTGATGAAAGACTTGTTTAAACTACTTGTTCTTGTCATATTCATGTAAGTCAGAGCTTTTATTCCTAGACAGAACTCCAAATTTATTTTAACTGTCTTAAAGTGCAGCTCTTACCAATGTGAAACAGTTGTACCTGGTATCTTGCAGGTCCATTTAAACTCTGTTCAACACTTCTGAAAGATAGCGAATCCAGAGCTCTGGATTCAAGTAATCTAATTACAGATGGTGGAGGCACAGTTCCTTGACCATACTCATCCGCTGTCCTCCCCCATAGCAACAAAGGCATTTGTTTGACTCTGTCTGGGAGATGATTTATCTTGTTGAAGTGGCAGAAGAGCATGCATTTGTTTATCTGACAAAATGCTAGCTTTGTGTTGCACTGCTGAACTCAGTGAGCAGGGAGTCCTAGTGCAAGCCCAGCAGTGGAGAAGGAGCAAGACTGTACACTTCAGCAACTGGACATGTCACTGGCTTTGCTGTACTAAGAATAAGGAGTGCAGAAGTATCTTGCATTTTCTGCTCCGAAGCCTCAGGATCCATGCAGGCTGAAAACCATTACACTGCATCAGGAACATAAAACTTTCTTCTTAGTTTAGTAATATTTGTTTCTCCTTTATGCGTGTATCAGTAATGAAAAAATCAGGGAAATGTCATTGAGTATTTCTGAGCATTATATGTAGGATTTCAGGTCATGAGTTTCTTGAGCAAAAATATAAATTTTCCTTCAAAATAACCTTTTTCGGTGACTGCATTTGAAGCATTTTTCTGAATATATCATGGACTGCCACTGTGGGGGATGTGGCTTTGCATTTTATTACACATTGTAGTGCTGTGATTTACAAGAATGATTATTTTTTAGATCCAATTCAGTAAGAATTGCTTATGTTTGCCTTTAGCTGGGATACTGATTGTTTTGGCCTATGTTAAGCTGTAATTTTTTTGGTTTGCATTTTAAGATTTTAAAGACATGTAAGATTTTTCCTGTGCTTCACGAAATAAAAGCCTTGGAACCAGAGGAATGCATAAGCAATGTGAATGGGAAGAACTTATAGTAAAAGGTGCCACTCTTTTCATTTGAGTATGATCACAGAAGAAAAAGACAAATAACAAAAATGCCCTTTCTGTAACAAAAAAGCTCCTAGAATAAGCTGCCTGTGGTCATTACTTGAAGCTCTGATACCTCTTGTAAGGACTTTCTGGTCTGCAAATACTTAAATTATGTGGTTTCCTTAAAGTCTCAGCTCCTCCATTAAGCACAGAGTCTTTTGGTTTGGGAAAAGGATAATATTTATTTATTTCTGTTGTCACATATGAAGCATTTTTCCAGATACTTTTTTGCTGGACTTGCAACAGGCATGCATTGATTGATGCAAAATCTATTAAATTGTTTCCATGTATTTGGTTATTTCAGAAAATATCTGAGTGTGCTTAACTCCCAAAGTGAACACTAGGTGGTACAGTTTCTCAACTACAGTTACACTTGGTGCTTCAGCTGATTGTGCAAGATCTTTAACTGATCAGTCCAGCAATTTTTTACAAGGCACATAAATTACAATTAATATAGTTTTAATTAGGGTATGTTTCATTTTTAATTCTATTTCTGACACTTTTCTTGCTGTTTGCAGTTCAAGAAAGTAGGCAAGAGTTTGATTAGCGTTAGTGTGCTTCTTTATAAGATAAGAAATGCAAGTAGTTTTCAATAAAGTGGTAAAACCAAATTTGCAGAAAGTGAGATGGTGAGCTTAAAATGAGAGAGTGCTTTTTCCTTAATTTCCCTTTGGTTCCCATTTCGTTCAGAGCTTGTATGTGCAACAGGAAACTAAAAAAAAATTCAAAATGTTACGTCAATGTGGTGGAGTTATCTGGTAGACATTAGTTGTTTTCACTTCCCTTCTCACACTTCCTTTTATCAGCTCAGCATTCTTTTTTTTTTTTTTTTTAGTTCGATTGCAGCTATAAATTAAGCATTCATTTGTAATCCTGAAACTCCATTGCGTCCACATTAATGACAACTTTTTTTTTTTTTATTTGGAGGAGATAAAATTTCACATTGAAGATTATACAGTAGTAAGGGCACTGAAAAGTCAAAGCATTCTTGTGTTTCTCCTAGGAGCCAGTGTGTAAAGCCTGGGGCTGGAGACCAGAAGTAACTGGAATAAATACTCAAACAAAATTGTAGATTAATGAAGTCAGTACTGTTGAAAATGCAGCATTTGAATATTACCCATGGTGATTTTTGTTTGGTAACAGTTTGGTGGTACAAGAAAAGTTTTAAAACATTGCAAAAAAACCTGAACAGCTCAAGGGAATAATACATTCTGATTTCCTTCAAGTAGTTCATTATTGGTTTGTCTTTCCTCGTAGTAGCTGTCTTGAAAGAAGCTAATTCAGGTAACCCACGAACAGCGCACTGCACTTGGTTTTCATCCTGCCATTCTGCCTTCATAATGCATTCTCATTCATGATACATATCAGTCTTTCCATGCTGAATCCTTCCATCTAGCAATTGGAATCTGAGTTCTGTTTGACTGCAAAGCAGTTCTAATTGTAGTATGACTGTATTTGCAGCAGACCAGACTAGCTGTGTATGTAGCAGGGTATAAGCTATCTTCTGGATGAAAGTTTCCCATATTTGTGCTATTCCAAAATGTATTTTGTAGTTTAATTAAGCACATTTGGCACAACTTATTTTTATAGGAATTCTGCTATTTAAGAAATAAGAATTCTAATTCTCCCCCTATGGAGTCATTTGTTTTGTGTCATTTTTCAAATTGTGATGCTTTTTGGGCACCAGCCAACAAGAACTTAGATTAGTCCTTGTGTAATATTTATTTTATTTTCCAGAACCTGTTGCAATGTGAAACAGAGGTCAAGTGTAGCCTCAGCAAGTTTGCCAATGACACCAAGCTGAGTGGTGCAGTTGACACAGTAGAAGGAAGGGATGCCATCCAGAGGGACCTGGACAGGCTAGAAAAGTGGGCCCATGAGAACCTCAGTGAGGTTCAACAAGGCCAAGTACAAAGCATTGCGCTTGCATCAGGGTAATCCCAGATATGCATGCAGATTGTGAGAAGGGACTCCCTGGGAGCAGGCCTGCAGAGAGGGGCTTGGGCATTATGGTGGACGAAAAGCTGGACATGAGCCAGCAGTGTGCACTTGCAGTTCAGAAGGCCAACAGGATCCTGGGCTGCCTCAGGAGAGGGGTGGC
>WBMW01005204.1:2788-21055 GCA_013396635.1 Penelope pileata
TGGCATCATCTGCAAACTTGCTGAGGGTGCACTCGATCCCACTGTCCATGTCACCGACAAAGATGTGAAACAGCACTGGTCCCAGTACCGACCCCTGAGGAACACCACTCGTCACTGGTCTCCATTGGGACATGGAGCCATCGACCGCAACTCTCTGAGTGCGGCCATCCAGCCAGTTCCTTATCCAGCGAGTGGTTCATCCGTCAAATCCATATTTATCCAATTTATCAACCATTATTACCAGTAAGAAGCTTTTCAACCTCCCCAGTGCATTTCCTCTGCAGCAAATTAAGTCCTTCTCTAGGCTAAACAACTCCATTCCCACCAGCATTTCCTGGCTGGAGGTCTAGAAGACCTGACATTTTTTTTGCTGCTTTTTTCTGAACACTATCCAACCTCAACTGCTCCCTGAGAAATATATTTTAGTATCGACCTTTGCCAGTAATAAATCACCATACTGTTTCTATGTCATTCCATGGAGTGGTAGTGGAGATGAAAGTGCATCACTTGCTTTCTCTGCTGAGCAAGCAAATCAGTGCATATAAAATTTATACATACGACATAATATGTACACAACCTGTATGCAAACTACAGTCTGAACAGGCCTTAAATAAAGTATGCTGATTATTCAATAGGTAGCAATCTGCCCTCATTACCTACCACTCTTAACCACTTACTGGTGTAAATGATAGCCATTATGTAAAGATGTGGCTGAAAGAGAATACCTGCTGCAGCAGACACAGTGGTCTTCATTTGTGGTTTCTTCTCCTGAGACCTCAAACTAGAAGACATATTCTTCAGCATGTTCTCACTACCACGGATCACTTGCTGCAAAAGGAGAAGAGAAGAAAAGAATGCAAATAAGAAACTTGCCAGTCAGTTGCATTCATAAAGCTTGCATTAGAGTTTCGGTAGTATTTCCAAACCTAACTAAGGAAATGCAGAAAAAGGCAGACAGGAATAGTTAGGGACATCTTATGGTAGGGAAGGAGAGGACGAGAAGGAGGATAGATGTTACAAACACAGGGTTACTGCACATGCAAGCAAGTTATCCTCTCTCTCACAGAGGGGGAATTGAAGGGCTTCCCGAGCTGCACAGGACATAGGTAAAAGAGACAGTGGAAAAGCCAAACCTTCAGCACAATTTCTGTACTGGAGCACAGCAATGAACACTTTAGGTCACCAATAGTGAGGAAGCTGTTGCAACTCACAACAGCTCTTGGGCTACATAAATACATCCTAGGTAATGGACAAGACCTGAAAAGGTTCAGGTTTGAATAATGAAAGAGAACACATAACCCAGCTTTGAAACTAATCACTGACTCACACAGTATAGTCATATAATTATTCATTTGCATCAGTTGTGTATCTCAATACATTTAAAAAAAAATTCTGCCTATGAGTAGTGCAACAACTTGCCCATCATCAAGGCAATATTGAGCAGTTTGCACAAGTATCCAGGCAATCTGGCGAAGGATTCACCCCCAAGCAACTTTACTTGGTACTCTACCTCCTCTTGATCCACTTTGGTTGAGGTCTTGTCTTCTGCTTTATGTTCTCTGGCAAGAGGGCGGCCCTGGAAACCCCTTTGTTTTAGTTTTGCTACAGAGATCCAAGACGGTTCAGAAAAAGTGGTTTCCAAATGTAGAGAGGATACATTTTCTATAAAACAAGCATTTTTGAGGTAAAGAAAGGACTTAGGTCAAGTCAGTCTAAAGCAAAAGTGTTTTAAATCCTCTGTAATACCCTTTGAACACCGTGGAGATAAAATTACCTTCCCTGATGATTCTGTCCTTTGCAATAACCATTTTTCCATTTATTTTGGAGGTTTTTTTTGCCTGACTCTGCTTCCGTTTAAGTCAATGGCAGAACTCTACTGAGATCATTGTGAACCAGATTTTGCCTTTGAAACAACATCCTTACATTGCAGATTAAAAGAGTAAGATAACCATTATTTTTTCATGTAGGCAGTAAAATACAGGCTGACTTTTCACTTTTTGAGTATTTTAAAATAAGTGACTGTAGGAAAACAAAGTCACGCCCAGTACAACTCCTAGTTAAGGTCTGAGCTGCTGCAGGCTGGAAAATTAGCTACAAAACAGCAGCAACTTCTAAAACGTTGTGTTAAAACCCCAGCTATATGCAGAAATAGCTCATACCAGCAATGTTTCAGATGCCCTTAAGCTTTTATTCTGTTATTATTCTTGCTGGAACACACCCCTCATTAAGATAAGACAAGAATTCTCTTGACTGGCCACATCATGAAGCTATTAAATTGTGGTGATAACAAGGCTGAATGTGGTCCTCTTCAAGAGGATTTTTATCTTGTTTGCCATTCTTTCAAGGGTCTTACATGGCCACTGTTTTCTACAATGTTTAAATAAAAACACAGCCTAAATACCTGAAGGTTTACTACCATTTTGCTTGTTTGTCACATCTTCTGATCTTGTCTTGGGAAGATCTTTGTCTTCTAGATCTGTTTGTTTTAAAAATGGTATTGTGCTGACAGGAAGGTCTGGAAGTGGCTTCCCAGTGCCCACTGACTTCCGATCCTCTTTGATTGAAGCAGAAGCAGTAGGAGCAGCTGAGGGGATCAGCTTTGGAGACTCACCACTTTCATTCTGGTACTTTAGTAAAGAAGATGTTCTCCTTAGTTTGACCCCAAATAGGTTTTCAACATTTTGTGCTTCATGGTCAGCCCACTCCGTAGATGAATTCAAATGGAAATCACCATCCTTACAATCTTGATCAAATCTGTGGTGGTTGTTTTTTACAGAATCCTGGATGACCGCATCAAAGCGTGTATGTTCTTCCATTATTCCTTCAAACAATTCTGGTCTTACAGGGGTGGCTGGAAAACTTCTGGTATCAGAATCACTCTTTGAATTTGAGCCCCCTGAGAGAGATCTTTGCCATGCAGGTGCAATGGTAAACCTAACTGGTTTAGCAGCAGCAGTCTTTAGTGGACTTTGTACATTTTCCTCTGAAGACTGACTGTCTTTCTCTGTTTTTCTGTGAGAAGCTGTACTGCTTACCCGGTACTCCTTACTGTCATCATTAGAAGAGGTATTACCCTTTAGTCCAGCCAGACTTGAAGAGGCAAGACATTCAATGGAAAGTTTTTCAGAAGCGTATGACGTGCTGGTCTGCTGACTGACTTGGTTACCCTTTGAAACAGGACAAGGTATTTCTGCTTTAAAACATACTTCCAATTTACTGGGAAGCAGCACGTAACCTGCTTCTACCACAGATGCAGCAGTGCTTATTTTTTTTTCTGCATTGTCTTTGGATGACTGATTTTCCATATTTTCACAAGTTTCTTTGTCATTTCTTGTTGCTGAGCTGTTTTCAGACTTCAAAACAGCTCCTGTCTTGATGTCAGAAGACAACCCTGAATCAGCTACAGCAACTTGCGAAATGCTCAGAGCATTACCTAAGACAGACTGGTTGGAACAGTTCTCATTAGCACCCAGGCAGGCTTCTACTTTGCCAATAAATAGTGCACCTTCCTTTTCCTGGTCTTCGGCATTTTGGCCCCAAGATTTTGCTGAGGATCTTTGTGCAACATCTGTCAATACACTGATGCTCTCCGTTTCCGCACCATTGCTAAACAAGTCAGCTGCTAGTACGTCTGGAAACACAACAGCTCCTGCACCAATTTGTTGAGGTTTTGGAAGTATAGATACATCAATATCGGTATTTTGCTGATGTAACTTCAATTCACCAGCAGCCTCGTCTGAACAGTATGACACTGCTGCACTGTGGTGTTCCTCCAGGATCACTGGAGAAGACTCAGGCCTTAGAAGGGATGTGGCTGCATTACAGCAGTGGTCTATGTCTGGAAGGCACACATCTTCTTGTGGCAAAGTACAAGAGCATTCTGCCACAAATGTGGAATTGCAGGAGTCAGGTTCAGCATCAGTGGGACAGTTTACACATGGTGTCTCCTTAGAACCACCTCCCTTCGCATTACCTCCCATCTGGGCTGATAAGCCTATATTAAATAAAAGAGAAGAGTGTGCACTTCAAAGTTCAAGCACCATCTATATCAGTTATTCATTCTAGAGTCATTCAGTCATTTACCATTATTTCCCCATGTTTGGCTGCCATTATCTGAGAAATATGGCTGTTTAAAGAATATTTAGAAATGGACTACCCAGCTGAGAAGACTGACAGAGTTTGCAGTTTGAATATACCTAGTGGCATGAAACGCTGAAAGTTGTCTGCTTAAGGTGCTGCATTTTAACATTTTTCCGCACATATTCCTATCGGTAAGGCCAACATATGGATTTCTAAATTTCTGGATTTCCCTAGACATCTCTCCATGTGTATATGTAAAAATGCTGTCTAGAATGATCTGGAGGATTTTTTGCATCTGAGCAGAACATCTCAGCATTAGGTAGCTCTGCCTCGTGGAGCTCCAGCATGGCTGTTGAACATCTAGACTGCTGAGGTATGTCTGTGCACCGAGTGACTCTGATGTGTCTGTGAAGCAGTCCAGAGGACTACTGCAGTGACAGGTAATCCATGCACATAGAGAGAGCTGGTGTTACCCTTTATCAACGATACAGTACAGGCACAGTAAATCCAACCTTTCCTGAGCACCTGAGAGCCACCAACTTGCTGGGAAATTTGGAATAGAAATACACTAGCAAGAGACCATCATAACTGACACCTTCAAGTACAGACTCGGGCCTGTAATACTCAAAATGTTTTTGATGGAGCCGGACCCTGACAAACCCTGTCCTTCAATGCTGAACTCACAGTCCATGTTAAATGTATTGGAATGGCAGACAATAATACACAATTCTTGTACAAATCTTCCTATCAGCAGATTCCAATTAATGAAATAGAGATGTCCAGCTACCAGGTAGATGATATTTGTGTGCTCCATTTGACATTCAACTCCTCTGAAACAGCAGGAATCCTCAGTGCTTCATATGCAAATGACAGACACTAATCTTTTGGGCTAGAGAAATTTAATATCCCACAGAGTTAAGCCCTGAGTCTGTCCTGAAAGCAAGATGCCAACGTTCCCACTGCACTATAGCACTACCATCAGCTAGTGCATTTGTAATACAGTGCTAAAGGTAAAAATGTGTTGTTTCAGAGAAATGTCAATTGTTCTTACAACTTAGATTACAATTTTACCACTGGTAATTAGCTGTTACTGAAATGATAAGAGGGAAGGCAGGAGAGGAAGGTTCTAGTAAACAAGCCAATTCAAGTCACCTTACACACATCACCTTACAATCACAGAATCACAGAATGGCTTGGGTTGGAACAATGATGAGGTTACGCTTTTTTTCCTGAGTTTCAAGGAACCCAGATCCTAAGGCAATGTGATCTAAACCACTGTAGCACAGGTACCTCCGACTCAAGGCTCATCATTTAAGCACCACCATGTTGACTGGAGAACGTGATTTTTTCATCATCACACTTTAGGACTAGTTTTAGAATACAAAACCAAGAAGGTGCCTATTATGAAAGGACTTGCAGCCCAAATAGATCCTCTCGGCCTTTTGTAGAAGAGTTCAAGCCACTGTTTTTGAAATTTGTAAGTTTGCATTACCTTCCCCATCACTTTTATGCTGATGACTTGCAAGTAATTCTATTGAATTTCCCTTCTTTTCTGAAGTTACATGAAGGCATGCTTCTTTTTCCAGGTGTTCCACCTAATGAGGTGCAAAAAGATGTTTTAAATAAAGAATAATGCACAAAAACTGTATTTTTTTTTTTTTTACAAACACACATGTTTTTGAATACACAAAACATATACACACAAAATCTTTCTAATTTACCAACACTGTGGGTAATGTGTTACTCCATTCCAGTTAAGAATCTTGAAATCATTCATGATTTTAAATGTCAAAGACAGCCCTTGACCTCTCTTGAATCTCTGAAATAGTCTGGGATTCACATATTCTGAGCAAATGAATGTGTTTTGAAGGCTTCACCCAAGTCACATGGTGGCATGGAACAGAGCAAGACAGAGACATCATCAACATTTCTGGTATCTCTGACTGCCACTCCCCAGCTGCAGCCCAAAGAATATCCAGCAAAGATGCTGTAGGGCCCAAGTGTCCAAGAAAATATTCTGTATTCCATTCTCCCTGAATTTCCATCACTTCCTCTCTTCCTCAGGGCTCCACTTCTAACTCCAGCACAGATCTTCATGCATGGTACTCTGATGGAGAGGGCAACATGCAGTACAGAAGGGCTACTCCTTATTTCTGTCATACTCCAGCTTGACTGCAGCCTTTTCTATCTGGTAATCTTCACCTTCACAACATTTCCTAGAAGCCAGGATGAGAAGCCTCTCATTCCAGTTCTCTTTTCCAGAAGGTCACTTATCCCATTACTGCTCAAGTTTACTTTCCTGAGCCCCCAGAGACACAAGGCTTCCTGTATTCATTTGTTTTTATCCATCTCAACAACAGATTCTCACAAGCAGAGGCACAACTCTTCCTAAGACCTTTCACTCTTTCCTTTGGCACGCAAAGGATTAAAAATAGTCTGAAATTGTTTATAGAAACAGACCTGGGCTTCTGTAAAACTGAAAACAAGCTTTTGAAACAACAGGAATGTTTTTACAAATGAAGTGTAACCTGCAACTTTTTTGACTAAATGATGAAAAAAAAGCTGCACTTCTCACCGAGGGAGGGGATCGTACCCCTCTACTCTGCGCTGTGAGACCTCACCTGGAGCACTGCATCCAGAGATTGAGTCCTCAGCACAGGAGAGACATGGACCTGTTGGAGCACGTTCAGAGGAGGCCACAAAAATGATGCAGGGGATGTAACACCTCCCCTATGAAGACAGGCTGAGAGCTGGGGCTGTGCAGCCTGGAGAAGAGAAGGCTCCAAGGTGACCTGATAGCTGCCTTTCAATATCTAAAGGGGAGCTACAAGAAAGAGGGGGACAGACTCTTTATCAGGGTCTGTGGGGATAGGACAAGGGGGAATGGCTTTAAACTGGAAGAGAGGAAATTTAGGTTGGATTTAAGGAAAAAGATTTTACAGTAAGAGTGGTGAAGCACTGGCACAAGTTGCCCAGAGAAGTGGTGGAAGCCCCGACCCTGGAGACTCAAGGTCAGGTTGGACCAAGCTCTGAGCACCCTGATCTAGCTGTAGATGTCCTTGTACATTGCAGGGAAGTTGGACTAGATGACCTTTAAAGGTCCCTTCCAACTCTAAGGATTCTATGGATCCATGATTCTGTTCACCTCCTATTAAATTGAAGTAAATTCTGGTTTGGTGAAAAATATGTGGTTTGCCACAGAAGTAAAAAGTAAAGGAATGTAAGTAGGAAAGAAAAAAAAAAGAGGAAAAAAATAAAATCACATCCACAATGATTCTTTTCCAGAAGAGACTTAACCTGGCTTTGCTGATTCTTGTTGGTAAAGCCTTTCTGTTTCCGGGGATTTATGGCAATCCTGTGCCTGGCTGCTGAGGTGTCCAGGCAGCTGAGAGGGCTGGCAGGGATGGTGAAGTCAACAAGAAGGAAACTGCTGCCCTGTGAGCCAGGGGCCCCAAAAGCAGCAGGGGATGAAGGACTGGTAGGCCTGGAAGAAGCTCCAGAAGGTATCTGTAAAACACAAACATACCACTATACATTTTGCTCATCTTAGCCACAGCTCTGAAACATCATTCCTTTGCTAGCTTACTCTATTTCAGAAGCCTGAAATGGCTGCAGCTTTGGACACAAATCCTTACTTTAAAAAGCATGTCTAATGTTCTCTCTGCATAAAGATTACTCAGTTCTGTGTGTTCAGCTGTATGTTGCACAGAAGCGAGAAGTACCTGTCTCATCCTATCCCATAGTAAGTGCCTCAGCTGTCCCCTTCCAGTTATTGTCTGAAAAGTAATTTGCAATATATGTATGCACCAGCAGGAGACACTGGTGCAGTTTTTATAGCTGCCTTTTCTTCCAGATAATGAGACACAATGCAGGAATGTGTTATTAAAAAGCCACAGAAGTAGTACGGGTATTATCCCCTTTATTTCTCAGAAAGTTACCTCAACCACTTTCTCTTAATATCACTCTCCCAGAAAAAAACAAATGCTTCACTCCAGCATGTATCCCAGAACCATCTTACAGGCAGTGATGTGGACCTCATCCTCATACCAGTGCTGTTCTGGGGAACTAAACAGAGCAACCTTAGATTACATGATCAAAATAAAGGGTCCACAGAAGTGCTTGCAGAGAAACCCCAAAACATGCAGTTTGACTGGTTTTGTTACTGTTTTGACATGTAGACCAGACCAGCAAAATTTCACACAGGCCCAACAAGTTTCATTGAGTGTAACATACTTGCTACTTTGGCCATAAAGGCAGGTGAAAAAGCCATTTGCTTGGCATTCAGATTTTGGTTTTGTTTAAGCTTAAGATGATACTACACGGAATGTAAAACATACGCATGTTGATAAAGTTTCAAAGATAATGAAAGCATCTTACCAACCAATCCATAAAAATTGTCTGAGTACATTGCTTTGTGTTTAAGGTAACTAAAATTAATTTCCTTATTCTCTATTCTATTCCTAGGTCTGAAACAAATCACAGTGGAATGTATTATGACAGAGATTCTTCTCATGAAAAATTTGCGTATTGTAAAAAGAAAAAGAACACGTCTAGTAAATAAGTTATCACTATAATTCTACAAGATTAATGTTAAGTCTGTAAGACTGCTAGACCTTACAACAATAACACTGTTATTCATTTCTATAGTAAAGTTCTTCTGTCTTCCAATTACATTAATTCAAATTACAGAATCATGATTCTGTTTGTTTAATACACAAAACACCTATGCCAGTATCTGAGCCACTGCTGTTTATAAACGGCAAGTTCATATAACCTTCTCCACTGAGGATTCAGGATTTCTTTTTACTGTGAGCACTGACTGACAGTTGGCATCTTCTCTCAAAGACAGAGACAGGCTTTGCACACTGGTGTTTGAGTATAGGGTGAGTTTGGTATTTGTTTGTTGCAGGAACCTGCACAGAGAATGCTGTGGCTAGGAGGCACGTTTCCTAAAGAGTGTTTGTGCCAAAAAATTGTTCTCAGTGCCAGAAGCTGAGACTCTGCTTTGTTTTTATTCACACTGGGTTGAAGACGGCAACAAGGAAGTTAGATTCCCATAAAGGCTATCTGGCAAAGGCAGTGTAAATGCTGGTTAATGTCTCTGCACTTGTTGCTGGTTTTGATATTATCAGATTTATCTTCAGTTAATCAGAAAGTAGGTATTTATAAATGTGGAAGGTACTGAGAATTTACACTAGTGACATATCAGGATTTTTCAGAGAAGCGGCAGCAGCATGAAGGCCTTGGAAAGCCCAGTAAAGTAACAGAGGGCAAAGACATTAAGTAACTATAATCTGCATCAAAATCAATACAATAGTAAAATGTAAACCACTGCATTGTGTGTAGCTTCAAATTGCTTAGGATCAAATTCTCTTTTTCTTTTACTAAATACAAAATGTTATTAAATGGAATAACCAGCGTAGAGCTCTTGTGTTCTTCAACCTTTTCTTCATCTTTGGAATGAGGTTATTTAATGTACAAACTTGTTCTGCTAGTTCAAATCCTGGTATTACACAAAAAGCTACAAACACTACTGAAAAAACCTGATGATTGTTTAGGAATTCATTTTTTTGTGATGTACATTTCAGCAAGATTAAGCCAAGTTGCTGACTGAAAAAATATTTGTGTAAAGAAACAGATGCTGTATTGTAGAGAAGCAAGCCAGATTCCTACTGAGCTGGTGAAAAAAAGGAAGAACCTTTAAGTAGGGGAATTCTGCCAAATAAGGGAGATGGAATAAAGTTTTCTCTTGTCCCTGACTTTCTTTCTCATAGGAGTCATAAGACTGAAATCACTCTGAAACTTCAGCATTGGAAAGAAAAGGGCTTTTTACATTGTAAGGAATAAACAGTATGCAGGCTTACAAAATGGAGCATTTTAGTAAAAAGACAGAATAGGAGATGCATTAACAAAATATGCATTGAAGAAACAACAAAATATGTAATTATCAAAAAGTAATGACAATCTAAGTTACCTAGATCAGTTTGGGCTCTAGAGTTGTCTGACTAGCAGTCTACTAGAAGCGGGAGACATTACTTTATCTTTCTATCCCTAAAGGAAAAGATCTAGGAAGACTGCAGGAAAGTACCTGACCTTGACCATGGACAGGGAAGTTGAGCTGGCCTCACCCAAAGGTTTTTTTCTTCCTTCTCAAAGGCTGGCAAAGGAGAGAGAACGGAAGGGAAAGTTTCCTCAGCAATGGTGTTGGCACTAAGTGTTTGAAAGCTTGACGTGGGCAGGAACTCAGCACAGCTTCAATCAGAAGGGACAGTCAAGGAGAAGGTCACCTAGACACCTCTCAAAAATATGACCTTGATAAATGTTACCAGGCTGGTCAAGGAATAGAATGTGTTGGTCTGACAGCAGAACTTGCTGCTTCTCATGGTCACTTGTCACCCAGAGTAAACTGCAAAGTAACACAGACCTTTTCCTGTGGAATATGTGGTGTCAGAAAGGGTGGATCCCGCATTTATTTTCAGTGATGAGAGAGAATCAGGACATTGTTCACAAGCCACTGCCAATGCGCAGGTGTTATTAAGCTGTAAGTGCTGAAGCATATTTGAGCACTGGGACATGGAAGAGGAATTGAAGTGCTACTATCTTGTCTGGTTTTCTGTTGTGTAACTTTACAGATTCGAATTGTATTACAGAACAAACTATGCTCTGTTCATACAAACCACTTACCAGTAGATTTCTGCCTTTCTTTGTTTAGCTCTTATTCAAAACTCTGTGAAAGATACGATTTCAGTACCATTTACACCACTCGGCCTGTTCATGAACAGTTTGCTATGACAAATTCTACCCAGAATAGATAAAATGAGTATTGTACTGGCTCCATACAAACACCTGTACACACACAGACATGCTGTATCAGGAAAGTTTATTAGCAGGAAGAGTAGCTATTCACCTGTTCATCTTCACTGTCTGTCTCGCCTAGACTCAAAGAGCTATGACGCTGAACAGGGTTGGAGGACTGTGGGATAAAATAAGGAAGAGGATAAGTCAAGGGAAGTATCACAATGAATTACCTGGGACTGGGTGTGCAGTGTTAATTATGAAAAAATACAGGAGGAAAGATACAGGAAATGTCACTGCAAAGTCCCTGCCTCACAGATTACATCTCATTTGGAGATCAGACATAACGTAGAGGAATTTTATCCTACTACAAGATATGCCTTCAAGGTTGACCATAAAGAACCAAAACACTCTACTGGATACATATACTATAGGGCAACATGCACTTTAATGAGGAATTGAACCAATACATCTTTTGAAGTTATTTTGGCTTATTGTTTTAAGAATTTTAAATTTACAAATGCTTGCATACTCACTCAAATCCAAAACCATGCATTCGCTGTAGAAAGGCAATTCTTAAGCAAGAAGATAACTCCAAGTCTCATCGAGAGTCCCATCAACACCTATTCTCATCAGACTCATAGGATTGTCACTTGCCTGTCAGTTCAACTAATACTGCCCTGGTTCTGAGCTATTTCATTCTAAAATCAGTAATTGTTTGAGATTCTTCTGCAGCCCCATCATTTTTGTTTTCCTCATTAACTTTAAAATACCATAAATATCTTCTTCTCTCATAGGTGCAGGAAACTGCCAATCTCTCCAGCTCTTTTGTTCTCAAAGACATGGGAAGTATGTGCAGTGTGTGCATCCCAGCTTGTTCTCAGACTGGCCGTAGTACAATCACAGCAACACAACACTCATCCATACTTCACTTTTTATGCTTTAGGCCACGTGGACCTGCCAGGAGACACTGCCTTGCCCAAAGGCATTCAGATTTGTCACATCAACTGACTTTCCTCTTTCCCTAATGACATAGAATCATAGAATCACCAAACGGTTCAGGTTGGAAGGGACCTTAGAGATCATCTTGTTCCAACCCCCTGCCATGGGCAAGGACACCTCCCACCAGACCAGGTTGCCCAAAGCCCCATCCATCCTGGCTTTGAATACTTCCAGGGAGTGAGCATCAACGACTTCTCTGGGCAACCTGTTCCAGTGTCTCACCACCCTCACAGGGAAGAATTTCTTCCTTATATCTAGTCTAAATCTACCCTCTTTCAGTTTATAACTGTTACCCCTTGTCCTGTCATTACCTATCCTTGTAAAAAGTCCCTTCCCAGCTTTTCTGTAGGCTCCTTCAGGTCCTGGAAGGCTGCTATCAGGTCCCCCTGCAGCCTTCTCTTCTCCAGGCTGAACAGCCCCAACTCTCTCAGCCTGTCCTTGTAGGCTCCAGCCCACAACTAGGTCACAAATGCCTCAGCAGAGGCCTACATGAAGCCAAGAAAACTGTACTTGAAGTATTTGTGAGGCCAGTTCCTAGGTATCCCTCACAGCGATGAGTCCACAATGCTCCTAGGTATTTCATTCTAGTTCTGACTGATTTGTACCATCAAAAGGTGCCTGGCAGTAGAAATTTTTAAATTACATGATAGTTCATTTGTGCATGCAGACTTTAAAGAACCAAAGAATTATGCTCATTCCTCATTAATAAATGTTTGTCTGAAATTGATAACTCCAGTGGTAGTCTACACAAACATCATGCCTAAATATCACAGGATTGCACAAAATAAACTGAATGAAAAATGACATCAAAACACAACTTTGTGGGTACAGCGGTTTTATCACAAGTGAACAAAAAGGACTTTCCTTTCCTTAAACACATTTTATTTTTTCAGTGCAGAAGATCACTAAAGTGATGTAACTATTGTACCTTGCTTGGTGAATCTGTCAGAACTTCATGGAGAGTTGAAATTTCAGGAGGGCTTGTGGGTAATCCATCATCCTCAGAAGCAGCACTTGTATCTTCCATTTTCTTTCCAGTTATAACAAGAGGAGGTGATCCAAGCCTGATGTTTTGCTGTAGCTGAAGCTGTGGTTAAAAAGAAATTTAGACTTTCAATAGCATTATCTACAAGAGACATTTTGGAAATTTTTATCCCAGTTGCTCCTATTAGGTATGCAGGATCTTTCATTCAACAAAAATATGTGAAGGAACAAACTATTCACAGAAAAAGAAATAATTAAATTTTATTTAATTACATTCATCAAGGACCCGTTGTTAGAACAGACTTCTGTACAAAACTAAAATCAAAATTGGTTTTATTCATTAATTTATCAAAGACAAAATTTTACCATGCAAGAAAATTTATACCAGTAGAACTAAGTTTAAATTTAAACTTTAAAAATGATCTTAGATTTAAACATTCTGTATCAGGACACCCAAACAGTCCCACGAAGTACCATCAGTCAGCAGTCCCCAACCCCACGCTTATGTGGACAGCTCTCCTTCCCAAAGCCCTTCCAAACCTTGTCTGCTTGTCACCATCCTCTCCTGCACAAGTAGGTGAGTCCCACTTCTTGCATAAAGACAACTTTGAATTCAATGTCTTGTTAACTCTAATGAGCTGCTTGTTAGTTTGCCCCAGCATCACATCCTGGTTCTGTCTACAGTAAGAATGATCACAACAGTCAGCAACAACCATTTTTGTAAGGGAGTATGGAGATTCTTTTCCAAGACTGCACAAAAAACACTATGGCAGGCCCTGACCCTGGAAAAATAAAACAAAAAGTGTGTAACCTCATAAGCAGCCAGATGTTCCCTCAAACTAAAAAAGTTCTGAGTTCACGAAAAAACATGACTAAAACTCTTGGCTTAAGTCTTTCAGCTATGTCAAAGCTGGAATACAGACAAGGTCTGAACAGAATCTTTGTCCTTCAACTAAAAATGTCTCATTTGAATATCCTCAAGATAAATATTCAGACCTGTTTTTTTCTGGTTCTCTGCTATTAAATCAAAATTGGAAATTCTAGGCCAAAATTTTATGCTGTTCTGAAAGCTATGCATTCATTTCTATCTCTGTGAAATATATTTAAACAGCTGCCATTCAGTGAGATTCACTTAGAATGTAACTCCTATAGCTCTTAAAGCCATACAGGGCAGCACTATGCCATCCTCATCCTCCAGTCTCCCAATTTAAACAGCTTTCTTGCCCTCTTACCCACATTAGTCAAACAAGTATCGCCAATGCAGTCTGCAAAAGCAGGACTGATGGGAAACTGCACAAAGATTGCATTATGAGACAAAATAAGTAAGACATACAACATATATGGGCACTTAATGGGAAGGAAAACAGTCAGTTTTACTCTCATCTCTTCACAACTTCCCCGCTCTGATTTACTAAATTTACTTGTTGTGGTTTGACCCAGCAGATAGCTCAGTCCCATACAGTCATTCACTCCCCTGCCCCTCCCCGCTCCATCCCTACCCCATGTGGGATGGGGGAGAGAATTAGGAGAAAATAGTTGTTGGCTGGAATGAAAGCTATTTACTAAGACAGCAAACAAAGTAAAAGAAATAACAGTAATTATATATATATTTTATATATATATGTATATATATAAATANCATTCACTCACCTGCCCCTCCCCGCTCCATCCCTACCCCATGTGGGATGGGGGAGAGAATTAGGAGAAAATAGTTGTTGGCTGGAATGAAAGCTATTTACTAAGACAGCAAACAAAGTAAAAGAAATAACAGTAATTATATATATATTTTATATATATATGTATATATATAAATAAGTGATACACAAAGCAGTAGCTCACCACCTGCCAACCAAAGCCCATCCCATCCCTGAGCAGCGGCCCCTCCCCAGCTCACTCCCCTCCCTTATATCACATGGTGCCATATGGTATGGAATATCCCTTTGGGCAGTTTGGGTCAGCTGCCCTGGTCCTGTCCCCTCCCAGCTCCCTGTGCCCTCCAGCCCCTTTGCTGGCAGAGCAATACAAGAAGCTGGGAGACCGACTTCACTCTCTTCAGCACTGCCAGGCAACAAGCATAAACAATTGATATGTCATCAGCTTGTTTTTTTCATCTAGAACCAAAACACAGCTTCATACCAGACACTGAGAAAAAGTAACTTCTGTTTCAGCAAGAAACTAAGACATTACTACAAGCAGGCAGTAAAGTGGTATGGTGAGAAACTTTGAATTTACAGTCTGTCTTCTACTGGTAGAAGTTAATCTACACTGCTAAGAATATACCAGCTTTTGTTAGTGCTCAGCTTTTACCGTGACAAGAGTCGTACTCACAGAAACAGGCTGTCTTTTATGGCTATGAAAATAGTGCTGGCAGTATTAAGTTACCATGCAGGATGATGCACGGATGAGCAGTGGGCACAGTGAGTTACAGACAGCATGAGAAGAGCTTTTTTTCCTCAATGAAGTTCTGCCATATACAAACATGACTTCTCCTGCTGCCCCTATTGTTAGGCAAAAAATACCCCGAAGGTTGGCTTATTCTGCAGTCTTATGAAGGAACAAGTCCCTCTGTGCATCTTGTATTACTTAACATGTGATGCAATTGTGTTTTGCAACATGAAGCTCACACAGGGCAAAGGAAGAATTTCAATGGCCTTTGGCTGCCTTATCAACAGTTTGTTTTTAGTCTTTGGAAAAACCTTAAACTTTTATCTCAGTGCTCTGAGCTGGGTAACTATTTGAATGCAATTACTATAACCAACAGTTGATGAGGGAGCTGTCAAGGAGGGCTCTGTATGTGCTTTGGAAGAAGGAGATGACCAAGCAGAACACAGTATCCTTTGCTGGCAGAGAATGGAAGAATAATGATATAAATTAAGCTGTCACTAATAATGACTTGACATATCCACCATCCCACACACTTACACTGCCCCTGGTGCTAATATGAACTTTGAAAAAAAACACAGCCAGGAAAAAGAAAAAAAAAAAAAAAAACCACCACCACCCCCCCCACCAAAAAAAAAAAAANAATCATTATCTCATTATTTCTCCTTCCAGTTTTCAGACCACCACAAAAAAAAAAAAAAAAAACCAAAAAAAAAAAAAAAAAACCCACCCATGCTTTTATAAAGAATAACAGTTTAAGGGACACTGCACAGTACAAGTAAGTAGCCTTAATTCAAAAGCAGTAGCTATGAAGTAAAGAATAGGAATTCCATTAGAAGAATACACGCTCATTAAGGAAAGATACAGTTCATAGGCTCTTGGAAACATGTCAGTTGCACAGTATGGGACCTGAGCAAGGCTGAAAACATCAGGGCTGCTCAAAGATGCAGCCTCCACGAAACAGAACAGATCCAGAAGCAGCGATTCTGGCTTTGGACACTTCAGTCAACAGTCATAAGATACACAGCAGAGGCAACAAGCAACAGTTTCCTAGGAGACAGCTAATACAAAGCAGCACTATGAATGAGGGAGAGATGTTCTCACCTGCAAAGCTTTCACTCTTCCAGGTACGTTCTCCTGAGATGACATGTCACCTGCCACGCTTCCTGGTACAGGCTCAAAAAAAAAGACGCTGTCATGGGACAAGGCTTTGTTTCCCATGTTTCCTTTGGGCCTAGAAGGAATGAAGAGTGATCAGTGCCCTAGTATGGTATGTCTCCAATACTTCCTTACATGTTGATCATAAAGAAACCAGGATGGGGTACACCTCACTCAACTGCATGTTAGTTGTCTGAGGTAGTCATTGCTAGCTCCTTCTACACACACGAGGGAGGAGGAAGAACTTTTTAGGATGCTGACTGAATGGAAGCGTCTATTTTAGGATGTAAGCAGTATCTGCATTGAACATACAGTTCAGTCTTAGTGGCTTAGAGGAGTCCAGGGTGATTAGGTCAGGGGCTGAGAACATTTAGTTTTTTCTTTCTCTCTCTGCATATATATCGTAATGATTGGACTTGATGATCTTGAAGGTCTTTTCCAACCTAGATTATTCTATGATTCTACTTGCATTTGCAAGAGAATTACTGTATTTTGTCTGGCAGTGGCAAAAAGAGGACTGGAATAAATTCATACAGGTCGCTCCGAAAGCAATGCCTCCTATTAATTTCCATGGAAACTACAACAGATACAAAGAACACAATAACACCATTTGATAGAGCAAATTCTCAGCTACTATTTTTCAACATAGACACCACCATTAGCTATGCATTTTTGCCAACTATGAGCAAGAGCCGGCATAACACTCTCATAACAATCTGCATGGCCGTCTGGAATGTGGCCTGTGTTTCACGTCACTGTCACCACTGCAGAAAGGCACCACCACCCCTCACTGTGCTCACAGCCACTGGTTGGTCTCCATAAAGGTTTAGCAGTGTCAATGAATGTCAGTGGGTGTCATTTTTTCTGCACAGAGCAATTCAGTTTCACCTTTTGCCACACACCCATGTCAGAGGCCATGGGGTCAGAGTGCCCCTCTGCTGCCATCTGTCACACGGCCACAGCATGGGACGGGAGCTGGGGGGGAAGGTTCAGCTCTGCTGTCATCCCACCAACATCCGCCTCTGGTAGTGTGGGCCGACAGCATAACATAAGAGGCATTACTTTCAGAGCAGCCATTGCAGAACTAATTGCAGATTTAGTACAGATGAGTCTTCTATGTGCAAACACACATTCATAGGCAATTCCAGAAAACGTATTTATATTTGCACTGAAGCTAAAGATGCACTGTTAGCTAAACCCCTAGATGTTTTAGCTACTGTATTTCCAGCACTGATTTCCCTACACAAAAGCTCATTGCATTCATGTGCAGCACCCTGCAAACTGCTGTGTCTGAGGACATGATGGGACTCTCAATCCCACGTGCTTTAACCTTGTCATCAGGGAAGTTTTTCATTTCCACTCCAAACTCATGTCTCTCAGAAAACAAAGAGTTAGAGGCCCATAATGCCCCCTCCTCTTTCACAGATGACCAAACTCATTGATTCCCTGCAGCACCATAACATCTGGCACATCTAGGGGTTTGATCTCTGGATAGCACTCAAAAAAATTAAATTTTAAAAAGATTACATGTTTAAAAGAAATAAAAACATGGAGAAGAAGAAGGAGGAGAAGGAGAAGGAGGAAAAAGACAGAAAACCAATGCTTTTGCATTAAGAACAAACAAACAGCAGCATCGTTTTAGGATTGGCTTTGGTATTGTGCATGCCAGGAATTGCAGGGCTCAGGGCCTGACTACAAACCCAAAGCAGTATTTCCACTGGATCAGGTCTTCCAAACAATTAGGCTGTTCACCCTCTCTTGGTATCTACGAAGTGTGCTCATGCCATGGAGAACTGGGAGATGATAGGATTTTCAAATTGCACTTTTTTCTTTTTTTTTCTTTTTTTTTTCTTTTTTTCTTTTTTT
>WBMW01005204.1:21094-56611 GCA_013396635.1 Penelope pileata
TTTTTTTGCGTAGTCCAACCAATCCTATCTCTAAGGGAAAAAACAGAAGTGTTTTACTCACTTTCTTATCTCTGGTCTTACTAACCAAGTTTAAATCACCAGAGAATTGGGCTGAGGTAAAGAGCAACTGGACTTGAAGTACTTGGTTAAGGGCAAGAGAAAAGAGCTCTCAGCCACACAGCCTCTGGAGAAGGCTGATTTGAAGCTACATCCCTCCTATGGGCTGATGGGGTAAGCTCAGCCATTCCCTTTGGAATCGGGTTAGCTAAGCCACTGTAATTCCCCTTACCCTAAGGACTGGTTGTGTAGTCACTTATTCTGTTAACGTTATGCTAACAAACAAAATAAATAAATCATTATTTCCTTAAACCCAAATCATTTTTATGATGCAGTTGCGTAAGTACAACAGAGAGAGTGGAGAATGGTAAGGCAGGGAGGCACAAGGACCCATGAGAAAGTAACATTTATAAATAATTACTCCACCAGGAGAAACCAGTAGCATCCAGCTGGACCTAATGTTTTATCCGATGACAGTGCATCTGGCAGCAGTGCTCATTTCATCACGTCCCACTGTAGTCACTCATGATCTCTGTCAGAGTCACACACCCAATGTCCCCTCCGACAACACTCTGCAAACCTTGGGAGGCAGCCAGCTGTAGAAGTTGATTTTTGTGTTTTTGCAAGAATGGAAAATTCCCGTTCCGAGGGGGAGAGAGGTCAAGAGTGGTCCTAGGTTGTAACATACTTGCTTAAGGAAGTGTCAGAAACACTTGTACCAGGTGTTCTTTGTCTGGCAAAGGAACTTGCAAAGGAAGTATCCTTGAGATAAGTGAAGTCTTAAGAAATATCACCATGTCAATATGATAGAAACGTACTGAGAAATCTTAGAAACAACAGGCTGGCGACAAGATAGAATGTAATTAACAAGTGCCAGAATGTAATTAACAATTGTAAATGTCAGATAAGATTGTGAACTTGGAGTACCCAGCCAATGGGGAAACAAGGGAGGGAATAAGTGATGGGGAAGGAGGATACAAAAGCTGTGATATTGTTTCCACAGGTGCACTCCTGTTGGCAGAACGCCTGCCGCTGCAAAGGCAAATAAAACTACTTCACCAGTGATCCTGCCTCCAAAAAATTACCTGAGATATTTCTGACGCAGCGTACTGTCACACTTCTTTAGCCTGTAGCTCCCCAATCCAAGGCCTAAGGTACTCCAAAGAGAGGCCTGAGTAGCAAACAGGGAAGGAGGGGAAGCGTGGAAAGTAACCAAGTTACAGGGTGAAAGACACTGGTCTGTGATGCCCCTGGTGAGACAGCCCTGTTCAGAGGGCTGTCCTGCCCCAGATAGGGAGATGTGCAATTAAAGTGTTACCATAGCATAGACGGTCTGAAGTTATAGGTGAAACAGAGTTACCAGTGCAAGTTAATAATTTCTATTAAACTAACTGAAAAAATGACAATTTTCTGAACTCACTCCATTCAGGGACCTGAGAATTGTTCTGGGCACAAACCTCACTCATATGCACAGCCCTTCAAGGTGGCTGACACAAAACTAGAGGCCTTCTGTTGCTCTCTGTACCTAAATGGTTGTGTAAGGAAGTTAAACTAAGCAGCAATCTCATACTGAGAATACATCATGCTCTCTTTTCCCTTATCCTAGCCATAACAGAGGGCACCATTTATGCTAAAAAATAGCAACTCAACTTTTATTCTCTGTACTAACAGTATTCACTCTTTTTCCTCCGGTAAAGTTGCTGATTATCAGACCTTCCAGGACAGATTTCAAACACTGAAACCAATCAAAACAATCTGGGCTATCTTTTGTTTTACAGTCTAAGAGGTTGGATCACCCCTGCCCCTGGCTGCCCTCCCCCTCCTCTCCATGCTGGCTTTTGAAGCACATAGCAAATAAAGAGGAAATTCCTGAAATTCCTTCATCAGCATTAGGGCTTGTTTTGCACAAACTTGGACAGAGGCTGCTCCTAAGAGGCCAGTCTGTGCTTTCATCCTACTGCAGCAAGAGGTCTGCTGTTATTTATTTTTGTTCCCCGCCAGCTTACCCAGCCTCCTTTGGTGAATGAAGCACATAGATGCTGACATCTCTGATGGACTGGCTAGGTTTTAAGTTACTCTCTCCCCTGGGAGTTGGAGGCTCTTTCCTTTTCTTCTTGGCAAAAAAGTTCTTGAAAGTCTGAAATCTGGATTTTGTCTTTCCTGCAGCATGAGAAAAAGGAAAATTTACAGAAGTTGGAGGTGTTGCTTAGCTTAGAGAATGTTTTCTCTTAAATTCTGAAGGAAGCCTATGGAGAGCTACAAGCAGGAGCAGTCCATTCAGTTCTAGTCAGCTGCTTTGTAAATAATTCAGTGTTGGAGTCCAACGAGAGGTGAAGCTGCAGTTCATTGACAGGCTGCCTTTTGGGCAACACTGGCATTAAACTGACCATGACGATGCCTACTTAGGTTCCAGTTTATGAAAAATACACGTTATACAGAGAACGTGTCTATCCACGACTGAACAACGATAATGCAAATCATACTTAATATTTTTTCAATATATTTTAAAATCTTTAACTCTGAATGTTTTCACTTAGCACTGTTTATTTCTGCTTTTTCTTTACTCAGCGCTGTAACGACACAAAAAAATTAAAACTGGCAAGTGAATTTATAAACCCTAAAAACAAAAGATCTGTTTCCACACTAAACCACTGCCCCAAATTAAAATCAACAACTCCAAGATCAATGGAGCAAGCTTAAATTAAGACACTCCCCTGTAAGACATGAAACTCCCAAACACAGCAGCCCTAAGAACATAATTGCAAAACTGTTAAGCTGACTTCAGATTTTCTGTTGTCGAAGTGAAATAAAATACAAAAAGAACAGCACAGACCATAAGAAACGTAATTGACGTCCTTCATTTTGAATATACTAAGGTACTTTGGCATTATTATTTATATTTTCTTTCATTGCACAAAAGTTGCATTTTATTTGTCACTGACTCTTACGTTGAAGGATTAGTTTGGAGCGGTCTGGGCCAAGCTATTGTACTAAGGCCCTTGTGATTGACACAAATACATATGCAGAACAATAACATCACTGAACATCAGAGCCAAATTCATTGTTCAATCAATACTTTACAGCAGTTGGCATAATAAACATTCACAGCTGGAAGATTCCTTAATAAGCAAGGCATTATTTCTACACAGTTATTGTCTTCTCCCAGTAAAGATTTAGTCGGCAATGCTCTGTCTCAACGTGTGCCCTGTATGTGCAGGGATTTCTGCCAACAAATCTTATCAGGGCTGCAACTGTGCCAGTGCACAGCTGCACTGTGCATCAGACAGTAGCCACTTTGAGAAGTAAACAATGACACTGAGACCTACCGCCCATCTCAGCTCTCGAGCCCACTGCCAGCAGCATCCATCAGGACACACAAGGATGCTGCTCCACTGTCTGGCACAGACTGGTGACCCAGTATAGCATCATGCCCCCAGAGAAAACAACAGTGTTGACTGAGACTTTGGGAGTCTTTAGAAATGTCTATCATTACTGTCATTCATATTAGCAGCTAAGACAGCTTACATGGTACTTCCCAGCAAATCTGACACAGGGGAACTGGTTTGTTTTAGATGAGCAAAACAAAAGACTAAAAATTTTTAAGAAGCAGCACCTCAAAATTATCAGTCCCGCAATGCCTGCAAGCATGCTCTGATGACTCAAAGAACAAAACAGCAGATGTAGCTGCATATGGAGAGCTGTCCTACACTGGACAGCTGTTGGTGGTATGGACAGTGTAAGTATTACTGGTGAGCCTAATTAGATGCTAGTATTTCCAAAAGCAGCAGGTGTATGTTTTGAAAACAAACAAAAAAGTGATCCTAAGGACCTCTACGAGAAACAGACATTAAGTCCTAACACAAAGGAGAACATTGCCAGGGTACTACTCCAAATGCTTGTTTAGATCAGTGCTAGCTTTAGAGCAAAGTCTAAGGGTAGGATTTGCAAACACTGCCAATTAGTAAACTTCAGCTGGCATGGGACAATACTCAGGTACCATCGCACAGCGGAGAGTCCTCTGATGCAGACACATCAGTTACTTCAATGTCTTCTCTAAACTCCAATTTACTACTGATGTGCGGGGCGCATCCCCTCCAGCAGTAACTTCTCTTCAGTTGCATTCTGCCCAGCTGCATACCTTCAGCTGCTTCAGGTGAGCGAGAAACTACGTTTCCCTGCAGCTCCAGAGGATAGGCACTTACTATATCATTATGCAAAAAAGAAAACCACTGTTAGACACTTCATGCCGCATGTAGATGAAAACCATGGGACTGCTTTGTGTTGGAGCATTTGGCAATGAAGACACAGTTCAGAAATATGGTGTTCATATCAGTTTCCTGCTACAAACATTTGTGCATTGGTTCTGCACACTGTTAAGGGAGTGGCACATTTCATTTAGAGGTGTCTACATTTCAGTGAACTGTGAAGCAGCTCAACATATCATTAAATTGGTAGAGTGCTCTATGGCAATAGAACTAATAATATGCAAGAAGATCTTATTACTTCAAATGGAAAAAAGGTGTTGCATAGCAAAAATCTAGTCAAAACAGGGTGAGAAAATCCAAACTCAGACAACTGCCTATTCCCTATTCACCCACTGATGGATAACAGCTCATCATTTTGAATGCTTACAGTTGCCAATATTCAATTTTAAGGCATTAAAAATAAAATATTAAATTTAAAGGCTACTTCCCTAAAAAGCAAAAGCCCTCCCAAAACTGAACTGCTTACTCTGATTTAGCTCATTAGCCTATTGTAAGACGAAAGGAGCAGTAATAAGCATTTGCTTTCTCTGTAAAGTTTATCCAGTACTTTTGTTTACTGTTTGTGCATTGCCTATTTCATCATTTCTCCTGTGCACTGAAAGAATTAACACTCTTTCTGCTCACTGCATAGTTCTCTATAACAACACAGATGAGAAAAAGATGCTTTTTCCAGTGCAAAACTGAGACTGTAAAAAGCAGAGGGAATATCTGATTTGGGAGTTCAGTGATCATATTTAAGCAAAATGATTAATTTAGGGACATTCTGTCCTCTCTGACTTCCCAAGCTGTGGTCAGCACACCCTTTCCATTTTTTTCTTCAAATCTGATGAGTAGATATTTTCACTGATAAAAATACAGGATAAATAAATAAAAAAACCCAGACACGATTCTCAAAAAATACCATCATTCTAGCTGCATAAAAAATACTCAACATTGCTAGACAGGCAATAAATCATAGAATTCAACAAGGCTAGGGTTGGATACTGATGGTTGTTGGACAGTTACATTGTCACTACTTTAAAGTAGAATAGAAGCCCTCTACAACTCGTCAGACAATAAGGTAAATCCCAAGAAATTAATTTAATTGACTAGAGTGCAAAGGCTGGGAATTGCAGCCTCCCAAAGCCTTTGGATCACTTAAAGCTATGAAGAGGAAGAGATGAGATAATCCTACCCTACATGGGAAGTAAACAGAGGATCTTATATTTTTAAAAAAGAAGATAGGTTTTTCCAGGTCCAGTCAAGCGTCTCTTGAATAATTCAGTAAGTGCAGCAGCTTTTTACTTTTTTGAGGTTTAGTTCACTTGAAGACAGAAATATTGCTGTTCTTCTCCGAGCCAACACTTAAGACAGTAAGGCATTCCCTGCCTTCCTTGTCACCAGCGTCAGAATTTCATCATTTTTCTGAACACTCCAGCAAACCTGAGCACAAAACTTGCATGCATGGGGTTACACACAACGTCACCAGCGTATCATGAACAACAACTGACAATGTGGGGAACTGGATTACAAATTTAAGAAACCAGCAGCTACGCTTTAAAAGAAATTTAAGAAATCCTGCACTACACTTCCATCACCTCTGCTCATCTGCCATGCAGGGCTCAACTATGAGTCACTTTGCCATTCGCTCTTCTCTTCTACCAATATTCTGGCAGCAGCTAATGTATTTCTCTAAAGAAAAAAGCAAGATGACTTTTGAAGCACTGAAGCAGAGAAAAAAAAAAATCAAGTGATATGATAGCCACTCCTGAAACACCTCAGCTTTCGTGGTATTCTTTGTATTCGCTTAGTTCCTCAAGAACAGTCTGAACATCAGCAAAGGGGATTTGATTTAATTAAGACAACTCTGGTGTGTGATATTTTCCCTTCTTGCCTATTACTCCATTCCTTTATGACTGTTTGCATCAGCCCATGCCACTAGATGAAAAGATAGGTAACAAATGGTTGTCTGTGGCCAGGACTGGAGAATAAAGCTGCAGCAGGGGCACTCACAGCTCCTGCAGACAGCAGCTAATGCAGCTCTCTGTAGCATCCATCAAAGCAGGCACAACATTCAGCTCTTCAAGCTCTAATGTTCTATTTTCTGAAAATCCAAGGCAGAATCAGAAAACAGTATCCTCCATCAGGTTATGACCCTCCAGTACTACACATTAAATGTCCTTTCTACAAAACTGCCGGCTGACAAAGCCATGCAGAAACAAACAAACAAACAAAATCCTGCAAAACAAATCACTACAGAGCTCCCTCTAACTTGAAGAAAACAAACCTTGACTTCCAAATCAGTTATACAATCGGAGAACTACTGCTTACCTGCACACTCTTCAGCTCTCTCGCCTGTTTCAGGTGACTGTATGACGTCTGTCAGCCCCATAGTCATGATACAGTCACTGAAATGGAGATGAAAGCACTGGTTACATTTTAGTCCACCTATCCTGCAGACTATGATCCCACCTTGCATGAAAAAAGAACATGGCTGGATCTTTTCTAAAATTGCATTCTCAACTGCTCATCACAAACAGGGCTTGTACACTTATTTTGTAACTCAGCCACAGAACTTTTTCTTGCTTTCCATTAATGCTTATTTCTCCAGCCAGAACTAATAAACCACTTTGTGCCAGCATCTCTCTCTTTTTAAGAAGCCAGGATCAACATCTGCATTTAACGAAAGCGTGACTAGAAAGGGCTGTAACGCTTCCCAGTCTCGGAATTATGAAACCTTATGCATGCTCAGACTGACAGCTCCATGCTACTGTAAAGAGCATCTCAAGTAGAGCTGTGCTGCCGAGGGTACAGTGCCCTCATAGCAGGCATCAGGCTAGCCTGGTCAGCATTATTAAAATTACGTAAGCATCAGCACGGAACCATCATCCTGTGCTATGCTACATTTGTGGAAACCAATAGATCAAATTTATTTTGGATCCAGTGCAATCAGCTTTTAGCCACAAGCTTTGAAACCTTATCGCAAGCAGGGCTATTGATCAACCACATTAGCTGATGGCATCATTTTCCTCTCTGATGAAAACAAAAGTTCAGTCTAGTTTTAAGACCATTCAATGTTAACTGGCTCCACTTTGTATTTTCCAAGGCTCCTAAATAGACACCTGTCAGACACAAAGGAATTAAGCAGCAGACTGCAAAAGTTACAGTACTCAACAATGGAAACGTGACTGTTGAGCAAGGCAGGTCATAAACACTGCCCTTTGTTAGGGAAGATACCTCGGTGATACTTCTACATTGCTGGCAGTTTCAATATGCTTTGGCAGGACTTAGAGAAAGAAATCTTTACAAACAAATGAAAATACCCACAAACAAATCCTGCTGGCTTTGCTGCACAGACATCATCTAACAATTTTCCACTTCAAAGTGGTACAATACTGCAAAGTTAAGTAGCTTAGGTATCTTTTCGGCTAACCAGTAAACTATTATATTTCTTCTGTATCAGCCACACCTATAATCTGTCACGTCAAAGATCACCAGCACTTCCCTGAGTCCATGTACAGCCCAGGTCCTCAGACAAATTTAAAAGACAAGATGTGAAAAAGCAATGGGTCTCTTAAAGGCAGCAGACCCCGCAGGTAAAAGATAGCTCTCCTGCAAAAACACAGGCTGTGGGAGCAGTTTGCCCTGTGCTACCAGCTGCCTTGCTGCTGAGCTGGAGGTAGAACTGGAGGAGACGGGCTGCAATTTTCTTCAGCTTTAACCGATCTTCAGCAGTGGACACAGGAGAGCATTACTGCACTGCTGTTCCAAACAATCTCATCTCACCCTGCAAAAACACAATGAAAGTCATTGCAAAGACCAGAACTGGTTACACCTTTTCTAAACAAGATGCACTGAGCATGGTTTTGAAACAATTGTTAAACAATATTCAGAAGTAACAAAAACTAAGACTTATAAGATTTTTCCTTTCAAGATTACCATCATCCAACATTTCTCCCTCCCAGGTCTCATCAATTATCCATGGAAACGTCTGCACGTCCTGCACATTTTGATAAAAACAGTCATCTGCAGTGGCCTGAATTAAGAAGAAATTCAGATCCATTTTTTCCTGTCAACTTTTTACATCAAGCATATTGATGTTATTAAGATTATTCTCTAGGGAAAGGAAACCACATTTGAAATAAAGCATCAAGGAAGCACTCAATACATTCACAAGGACAAACTGGCAAGTCCCCAGACTTGAGCATATTTTCACAAAATGTGAGTATAACTGACATTTGGCTCATTTACACCTCTAATTCCTGCTTTACCCAGTAAAATGGGTAACAAGGCAAAATGTTGATTTCAGATCCAGCTTTGTTTTGGCTGGTTCTACATTTATTTAAATTACTCCATCATCTCAGCTGCTTGCTCAGAATCCTGCCAGCCTTTGGAGACACTTTGTCTGCTGTGCTTATTACAAGTGCAACCATTTATTTCCATTTGGTGCATCTTTTATACAAGTAGAACTATAATTGCAAAGCAAGTAAACTCTGAGGCAATCTCTTTACAGTCAAATCAGCTCCTATATTAACTCAATTTTACAGCTGAGCTCTCTGGGGCATATGGAGGTCAGGTGTCAGCTGCAAGGGTGCTTTTTGAGTCTGTAAATGTGCCCTCATCTAGGATCTAATGGTGCTATGCCTTTGTAGACCTGATCACAGCAGCATCATCTCCCAGTGAACCAAACAATGACTTGAGATGTGGGAAACCATCACAGGTTTTCCAATCTCAAGTTAACAGGTATTTAAATGACAAGAAAAAAAACAATATTCACAGCAAAAGTGTGAGTTCCATCATTAAAAGCCTGATGATGCTGCTGAAGGAAAGTCAGCATTTAGGTAGCTTTTGCATGTCAAATTCTGGTGGCAGTGTGTTTTATTTTACAAGAGAAAAGCTAGCAAAATTTCCAGGCCTGGAGATTAATGTAATGGAGGGAAAGAGAACAAAAACTCATCAATACAGATACATGTGAGTGCACAGGCATTAACTGGTTGAGCTCTCAGACGCTGACCACTGCCAGCCCTTAATGACAGCTGACATACACAGTGCTGCATGTAGCCAGGATGCATCCATACCGTACATCCAGGCCAATCAGCTGCACTAACCACGAGTATCCTGCAAGCTTCCCCAGACCACTATACCATGAGACAAAGTTTTAAACAAATACTGCTTATTGATTTTTAGTGATAGAAGTATAGGGTTAAATAAATGGCCTTTTGGAGCAGCATTTCTGGTGCTTGTCAGGCAAGGAGATGCTAAAGGACAGCTGGGAGAAGGAACCTGCCCAAAGGTAAAGCAGATGAAGCAATAAAACCCCCACAAGTTTGCAGGGCTTTCCTTGTTTCAAAGCAGGCATCAGGAGCTACTTATCCACCATTGCTACATCCACTTGGCTGGGTGGTTTAGATCTGGACTCCCTGCTGTCTCATACACAACTTTCATTAATAACCCTACTGTGCTGCATTCACCTAGAGCTTTTCAATTCATGAGAGGAACTAATCAGTCTTGAGAGAAAGCACTATGCAGGAACAGGAGAAGTAGCCTCATCTCTCTTTTACTTACTGGGGCAATTGGGCAGATACTGGGAATGCTCTGCAGGCAGGCAGTGACTGGGCAGAAGAAATGCAACCCTGGAGGAATGTTGTGATCATTCTCTTTTCCCAGCTAAGTACATTACTTGAATACGTGAATCATATGGGGGGAAAATGCTAAAAGAAAAGACAATTCCCTTCTACTCATGTACTCAAGGACTCCTGGGAAATCAGCACTGTGCAGGACTCAAGCTTCCTGTGTTTAACAAAGGCCCAAGACAAACAGAAGCACTCTGTTCAGCCTCACAGAAGGGGCACATCTTCCTCACTATCTCTCCATCAGAGCAGAAGATTTGGAGCAAGCTCCTGCCCCAGCCTTTAGTGTTTCTTCAGCTTCAGTCACAGGCTGCTGCAAGGGCCTTCTGGCAGGACTTGCAAGAGAGATCAGAGCAGACGCTGACCCCCGAATAGCCTCTTTCCTAACAAATAAATACTTGAGGAAGTAAGGACTCAAGAACAAGGGGCACTGCATTTGGTTAGTATCTTCACAGCCTGAAGAAGACAGACAAAAACAAGTAGACAAGAGAAAGAGGTGATATTTTAACCTGGAGCTTTTAAAGGCCAATTTTCTACAAAAAACCAGCTTGTGCTCTAAATTGCCACATGTGCACTTTGTGCACTGGGATGGGTAAGCGCAGGGAAACACATGGCCCTCACCCGGCTGCCAGCCCACGGCCAGCGCGCCCCAGAGCACACCTGTCGCCACAGCAGGATCCCGGGAAAAGCCTCCTCTCTCCTGAGCACCAGGCTTCACAGAAGGTGAAAAGGTGACAGGTTAAGTTTTTATTACTCTTCTTATTAAAGCATATTAGAGGATTTGGTTCTGACAAAATGAGGTTGATTGCTTCCTCCCTGGGAACCCTACAAGCCAACTTTCAATGGAGTTGTTAACCCCCTGATAGTAAGTGAAGCAAAATTCTGTCCTCGGTTTACCCTCTGCAACCCCACTGAAGGAGATCTCAGAGTCAATCACAAAGCAATCGCAGAGCCTGTGAGGTTTCTACCCAATTTTCACATCCCTTGAGCCTATCAGAAACATGGCTCCTGTGGCTCTCTGTGCCAAGAGCCAGGACACTGCCCGTCAGGGTCCACGCTCAGGGAACGCTGCCCAGCGCAGCTCCCCACAGGCAGCTTTGTTGCAGCATGCCAGTGGGAGCTGGGACCCGGCCTCGCACAGCTCATCCCAGCGTACTCTGGAGTGCAGTGTTTCTAGTATGAATTTCCCACAGTTTTGACCCACTAGATGGTTTTGCCAGACCTCAGCTTGTGTGACCCCAGCCTGTTTCAAGCAGGCTTAAGAGAATGGCACAAATAGCAGCTGACAAGAGGGCTCTTGCTGCTGCCTCCACTTCCAACAGCAAGAGGTGGGGAAGAAGTTTTACAAAGTTAATGAATACTGCTACTGTAACTTTGTGGAGAGAAGAGCCTAAGAAAGTTGAAGGCTCTTTTCAAAGGATCACAAGTAATACAGTAACAGTAGTCATCAGGAAGTCTAGATAAGCAAGTTGTCAATATTCAATATCAATAAAAACACTCTGCCAGGACCAAGTGAGGGGTCATAATTCCTCATAATATCAGACAAGACTCAGCTGCTCCCCCTGAAGAGATATCCAGAGCAAACAACATTCACACAAAGAGATCTCATGGCTTTCACACGGCATTCAGCCAGCACCCCCTCCCCGCTCCATCCCCACAGCTCACTTCACAGGGAGGGCAGCTTCACAGCCATTAGACAGGTCTCAGTGGGCTGGACTCCCTTTACCTACATTCTGCTTTGAGAAGCCTCTCTCTGACCAATTCTGAAGGATTTCTGCTATTCAGCAGCACCTGAAGAAGTGTGTGCTGTCCTCCTAGTGCACTAATGGAAAGCAGCTAGTGGGCTGAAGTCAACTAAAAAAAAAAAAGTAGCAGGAGTAAATGCCTTTCATACAGCCACACAGGCTCAGTGTGTGTGAGAAGCCAAAAGGATAAGAAGGGGGAAGGGCAAATGACAAAAACTATTTGTAAACTACTAGAGAAAACGGAGTGGCAATGCACTGTCAATAACCCAGAACTGAGGGGCTCAGTGCCCTGCAGCTGCCTCCCTCCCCAAGATGCCCTCGCTCCCAACACTTGCACCGCTTGCTAAATCACTGCAGCGTGGCCTCCCTCCATGCGGGGGCACTGCAGAGTACAGATGCGGACCTGCGTTAGCTTAAACCTGGGCAGGTACCAGTAGCTGAGCAGCTTCTAGTTTGCTCTCAGCTTGAGAGGTCCAGCTTATATCCAAGCTACTACAGCTTTGCCACAGCTGGCATCTGTAACAGACATTGAGTTGTCTTGGGCATCCCACTCCAAGCTGCCCTCACACCCTTAATTACTCTGCAGTGCTTTTTAGCACGACCTTGTGCTGTGGCAGTCAGCGTGGGGATCCCTACTGCAAGCTTGCATCAGCACAGTGTTGTGGTTTGACCCAGCAGATAGCTCAGTCCCACACAGCCGTTCACTCCCCCACCCCCACCCCATGTGGGATGGGAGAGAGAATTAGGAGAAAATACAGTAAGACTTGTGGGTTGGGATAAAAGCTGTTTACTAGGACTTTGTTTACTAAGACAGCAAACAAAGTAAAAGAACTAACAGTAATTATATATATATATATATATATATATATATAAGTGATATACAAAGCAGTAGCTCACCACCCGCTAACCGATGCCCAGCCCTTCCTTGAGCAGCAGCCCCTCCCCAGCTCACTCCCTTCCTTTATATCACATGGTGCCATATGGTATGGAATATCCCTTTGGGCAGTTTGGGTCAGCTGCTCTGGTCCTGTCCCCTCCCAGCTCCCTGTGCCCCTCAGCCCCTTGCTGGCAGAGCAATAAAGGAAGCTGGGAGACTGAAATGTTCTTGGCTCTGTTCAGCACTGCCAGGCAACAAGCATAAACAATCGGTGTGTTATCAGCTCATTTTTTCATCTAGAATCAAAATACAGCTTCATACCAGACACTCTGAGAAAAAGTAACTTCTGTTTCAGCAAGAAACTAAGACAACAGACAGCAGCGCAAATATCCATCTGCTTGCCACAAGCAAAGCATTGCCAAATAGCCCTTCTCTGACAGTGATTTATGGCATCATTTTTCCAGTTCATTTTCTGGCCTGTACAAATCAGGAGAACCATGAGAGAACTCTGTCCAAATCAAGATTGGCACTAACACAGTCATGAACGAACCAGGGGCTCAGCCAGTCCCTTGGGCCTTCCTCCTGTATAGGAATGTACATTAAATGCCCCAAATGAACTACACCATTTGGCATCAGCATAGCAGTAAGTCAGTGCTTTTCCTATGTAGTACTTCTTGTTTACACTACGAACCAGCTGGAAGGACAATCTTCCTCCACTCTTGCTAACAAGAAGCAACAGAGGCAGCAGTCATCCAGTCAAAGGAATCAGTATGCTGCCAGCAGCAGGAGCTCCCTTCAATCGACTTGCCATGGATACAGTCAGCATGCTCAGGAAGGAGGGGGACACGCATTTAACATCAAGAAGGATATAACCAAAGGTAGCTGTGGAGCTACTCCAGTAAGCATTCCTGCCTCTGGAAACAGCCCCAGGAGCAGAGCAGCAGGAATTGCCACACCGCTATCACTGAGGGGCAGGCCTGCCTTGTACCAGCAGAGCCAAGATGCTGGAGGTCGCTCCAGGAATAAAAGTCAAGCTTGCCTCCTCTTCCTCCGCACGTGCTAAATTAAAAAAAAAAACTCATATAGGGGTGGGCATATTTGGCCACTGCTTTCCAGATTATGTGTGCACTTTGTGCATGCATAAGTAACAAAACCCTTAAAATTCTGCAAGAGTGCCCCATCTTTGAATCTCACTCGGCTCTCCAAAATGTTATTCTCATAAAAAGTGAGGCATCATTACACCCTAGGCCTGGAAAAGTCTGGGGGCACTTTTAACAAATTAAGTTGTCTGAATGTTGCAGGGAAAATGGAGCTGAAACAACAGCCAACTGAATGCCAGAACTGAGATATGAGACTTCAGGCTATGTCTAAAACTTCTTTTGTTTTTTTCCAAAACAGTCCCTTATCCCTTTTAACCCTTTGTGGGTTAAAAAACAGCTTAAGGATGGGGAAAAAATATTCAGATAGATAAAACTGCGCAGGACACATTGCTTTCAGCAAAGACATCTAATTCCCAGCAGCTTAAAGTGCACTAAAGAAAAGAAAAAACGAGAGCAACAAACAAATTTCCCAGGCTAACTGTGTCACAAACGTTCACTCTGAGGATCAAACTCATGAAAACAGTCAGCCATCTTCTGGCTACAAGAGAACAAATAAAATGCAGGCTTTGTGGTCTCAGAGGCTGCCTTTGGCAGGAAGTTCAGGAAGTCTCTTCATGTGAAATCCTGAAACCTAGCCGGGCAACATCTACTGCCTGTGCACACACAAAAATAAAAACAAGGCCAGTTCCCTCCTACGCCAAAACATACTGTGTCTGGCCAGCTAAACCCCATGAACTCTCACTGCTTCTGGAATTCAGACCCCATTTTGGCTGCTGATCTTAGCCAGAGGCAAAGGAAGGCCTGGGGCAGCTTCCATACTTGTAAGAGGAGAAATTCTGGGGCTGTCCATGGACTCTGAGGATCTCATGGAAACCTCCCACTGCCCCTGCTGCTCCCTCCTGGCTGTGCTCCCCAGAGCCTCCCTGTGCACCCCGTGATGCATACCTCCTCCCAAAGAGCAGGAGAGCTGCCAGAGCCAGGGGAGGTCCCACATGTGCTTCAAGCAGTCCCCAGGCCACTTCTGTCCCCAGGCTATCAACTGATTGTTCTCCTTAGCAGCCACTGCAATGGGATCCTGCTTTGAGATTCCAACCACAAACACTCCTCTCAAACAAGACCATCTGAACCAGTCCAGGTTTGCACCAACAGAATATCAAGCTGCATTTGACTTGAGGAAGATGGAAACATCAGGGAGCAGAAAGGGCACCTAACAGCAGAAAATCCCAGGAGGGTGACACCAAAGACAACAAGGACCACAAGATGGGTACTGACAAGAGGGTGTTGTGGCAAAAGAGCACACAGGGACAGATATTCTGTAAGGTCTTATCTGGCCAAGTGTTGCAAGAAAGGAGGCAATGAAACAGTTTGCATTTTTTGAGGGAAAGCAATGAAATTTCAACCTCTGGAATATTCCTTTAACTAAACTGAGAAGATGGAAAGTAATTTGCCAGAGTGAATCAGCAAACAACTTCTCTGCCCCTCTGTCAGGCCTGTACTTCCCCCAGGCGCACAGACAGCTTGATGACTGAAGCGCTATCTGCAGCACAGTCCCAAGTAAGAGTGCTCAGATACACCCCACCCGCATCTGTGGATCAGAACTATGCTGTTAGACAAGTGATACTTAAAAGGCCTGGCAAAAGCATATTTCTTAGCATGAATAAGCATAAATGAATTCATCATGAATAAAAGTCAAACACCTAGTTCACTAGTTAGCACCAGACCCTTGAAACTCTGAGGCCAAAAGAAACAACCACCACAAAAACTTGAAGCTGGAATGCTGCCTTACCTCTGGCTGGACAGCTAGAAAGCAGAATGACGTGACTTTGTCTGCACAGCAGTTACCCTGCTCCAGCTGAGAGCACTGCAGTCCCCTCTGACTGTGACACAGCTACCAAGGTGCTACAGCACGGTGACAAGCGCAACCACCAGTGCCCTGGTACCTGTGTACCCACAGGAACACAGCAGCACACGCTGATGCAATGACACAGTTAAAAGATGAACAAGGATGTGTGTGGCCCAGGTCTCAGCTTCTTTATGTACATTGTGTTGGAAATGTTGAGCTGTCAGCACAACTCCGACTGTTAACAGCATGATGAACACAGCTCAGCATCTGCATGCAAAATCAGACAGGATGTTAACTGACTGTCTTTAATTTGTATAAACAGTGACTCCCACAACAGAGCCTTGGAGAGCCACCTGCTACCTCCGTACAAATAATCATTACTGCTACACATGAACAAGTCAGAAAGTCTCCAGTTAATATTTGCTGTATTCAAAATACTTCTTAAATCTCCTCGATGAGTAACAATTTTAGCAACCTTGAAACTACAGCAGATTTAACTCAGAAATACAAGCTTTGATGAGAGTGGAGCTTTTGGTAAGAATCGGGGCATTTTGTGCTCAACTGCTTTCTTACAGCAGCAAACCTTAAGAGAAAAAAAAAAAAAAACGATACAAATTCAACCTTGGAATTACCTTGGATTTTTGCCTGTCTCCCCACAGACAGTCTCATCTCAGAGTTTCTCAAGTTTGGCTGGCAACCAGCTCTAGCTGTTCTACACCAGCTCAGGTAGGTTACCTACTGGAAGCACAGCTTGGAGCTAGTACATTTTTGTCTGAAGTATCTGTAGCCAGATTTCAGTTTCTAAGGCCAATTTTAGGCCTTCACATCACAGCTATTAAACTTTCCAGACCTCTGTAGGGGGAGGAAATGACAAACTGATCTCTCCATTTGGCTGAAAGATTACAAAGTTGGATACTCTGAGTAGCAGACTATGTATAAGGGGAGAACACACGGCAAAATTACAACAAGATGTTTTCACGTCTCAATTTGGCAAAATAACGTAGGCAAAAAACTCCAGCCAAATGGTGCAGAAGAGTGAAAATCACATTCAGCAGATTGTCCCAAGCCAAGAAGCTCCAGTGGAATAGAAGCAGTACAGGCAGCATTAGGGGTGCTCATCCACCAAACACTTGATATCGCAGTGGTAGAGAGAGGGCTTGTATGCTGCAACCAAGCAAACGGGCACGGTTGCCTGAAATTCCTCTGCCTACAGCCAGCAAACATACCAGTGACTGCTAAAGCAAACACCATCTGGAGAGAAGTGTGAGCAGCAGGAGGAGGACTGGAGAGGTGGAGGGACTTACTGGCCGTATTAAGACACAACTGAACTTCTCACACAGAGATGAGTCAAATGGAATGAATTAACAAATAGAAAGACTTGATCGTTTTGTTAATAACACAGCACCATTGTACTGACTGTGCTCAGCTGCCTGTGGTGCCATGGCTCTGCACCTCCTGGCTGCTTTTGTTTACCCTCTCTATTATTCTTGTGTAAGAAAACAGGGCTTAAATCTGAATGCTTTTAATAATAAGTACAAAGCCGAACTACCCTTGTGAGCTGAAGACAAAATGCTCACAAATGTCCAAACGCCTGTACATTGCCACGGACAGGAGCAAGCTCATAGGCTGCATATTGAAAGAGAGATTGTAATGCCTGGGGAGTCTGTTCTGCTCACTCAGCTCAGCCTCTCTGACTTGGCCCCAGCAAGGAGAGCTCTCCACTTTCCAAAAAGTACATCGCTTCTCCTGTTCAGTGCTTTGCTTCCTCTACCCTTCACGAGCCATTTCCTGAAACCTGGCATTGTCGCTTGTGTCTGGTCTCTGCACTGGTGAACTTGCTTTGCTGTAACAGCCTGTGAGATGCTCCATGTCTGTGTGCTGAAGAGCAGATCATTGTGGGCTGTCCTCTGCTGTAAGCCCATTGCAATGACTTTGCTCCCAAAAGCGAGACACTGCAGGAGGCAAATGAGCTGCTGACAGAGAAGAGTCAACAGTTTGGAATTGCCCTGCTCCCCGCAGTGCCAAGTTGCTACTTCAGGAGCACTTGGTGGAGCTTTAAAGCACTTCCAGTTCGCTTGTTAGTGTCCAAGCTTGAAGAGCAGCTGCTTGCAATGGATGGGAAACCAAGGGCTCCAAGGACCCTCCTATGCAGACATATAAGCTGCAGAAAGCATGCTCTGCATCAAGAGAATGGGGTCCCCTCCACTGTCTTCTGCAGGCCCCTCCGACAAGCAGGCTTGGGGAGAGAGAGCTGGATGGAAGGGGACAGAGAACAGAGATCTCAACTCAGCTGGTTATCAGGCAGGCAGGCAGCACTGCATCACCTTTGCAATAAGCCCTGTGAACTCTGAAATATCTCCCTGGCTCTCATCTGAACAGGCAACAAACATGAACAGCAACAAAACAACAGCACCTAATCCGGAAAACAAATTTCACTTGATGTAATGTTCATAATATCATTTTACCTTTGCAATGACTGTCACGTCAAATTTAAAATAGATTGACAATGATTCTGATGCATCCCTTGATCAAGCACTTTACCCAAGTGCTGAACATGTCTTCAAGACAAGAGTGCACATCAGCATTTTTTGACAATTTTGGGACTAAAAGAAAGCAATGAAATATCACGATAGAAGTGCAGAGCTTGGCATAGCACAAAACATTCAAATTGAGTGACCACATTAACTACAGACCATTTTCCTAGAGTCTGTTACAGAAACCAGTTCTGAGCTGGCAGGCAAAGCCTTTAGCTGAGTACTTTATATAGCTTCTAACATACTAAATTTGTCTTTGGAAATTGGCAGTTTGCATTGACCATCAGTGAACCTTACTATTCAAGCAACTGCATTTTCAGCTCATAACTATGCGTCTACCTAGTATCAAAAACTGAAAGACAAATACTAACAGATTCTTCTGCAGGCTTTAAAAAATGGCATCATTTTCACCCATAGCTAATAAGAATTTTCTGACAGCAGGCTAGCATCAAGCACAACAAAACTCTGCCAACAAGGATGAGCTACAAGAGTTACAAACTTAGTGGAGGAACGATTTGAGATTATTCAGGTTGCTGACTGTCTAAAGAGAAATATTAAAGCCATCTACAACTTTTATTTCAGTTGATTAAGATTGGTGTTGTGATGAAGAACTACCTGCATTAGGATTTTTGTTTTCTTTTTCAAAGTGGCATCCCATAAAAGAGCATTAAGAAAGCACAGGAGTAGAACTCAATGATGAAAGACCAGCACAGCCAGACGTCACAAAGGCAAGACATCGGGCAGCGAAGGCAGCAGTGAGAGCAGCACAGGAGACAGCTACCCAAAGCTGCTGTTAGAATAGCCCAGGTGCCTTGGCTGGATACAGTGGCTCAGAGTCCTGGGGGGGGACCCCTTTCCCAGTACCAGTGCTGGGTTTTATGGCCTGAGCAGAGCTCTGTGCTGCTTTGGCTAAATCACTACTTGTGCCAAGCCAATCGTTTAAAATATAAAAGCTATCTCATTCACAAAGCAAACTAACTCCTACAGGTTGAACAACCATGTGAGGATTTAGGGAAGCCACTCAAATAACACATCTGACACCATCTAGAAAGACAAATGTTTTGTCAGAAAAAAATAAAAAAAAACCCTTCATCCAAAATTAATCTCAGGCTCCAAGCATCGTTGTTGCTGCAATTAATGTCTTAGACTAATTTTAACTGCCAATCACCACAGCCAAAGCTGCATATAAAATTTGTAAAAGAGTACCAAGTATTAACAGTCACACTTGTCCACTTGGAAACACATCACCAGGCTGAAACAACAGGATGAGGAACATAATCTACACACATATCCAGCGTCAAGATCTAATTGAAGAATAACAAGAAAGAAGAATTTGTTTAGGACAAAAAAAAAAAAGTACCTCTTTATTAATCAGATTTCCACCAGGAAAGAAGTGATTGTATGTCATATGAAAGAAGATTTATCTGCTGTTCATCCTTTGTAGTCTCTCTCTGCCTTCCGCATTTGTCTTAATTACATTACATTTGGGGGAAAAATCAACTTAGTATAAATAAAATAATGCAAAGCCAATCCCTCTGCCTTCATCAGGACTCAGTCCCTTTGTCCTTTGTGATTGCATCGTCCCTCTTACCTAAGGTAGACTTACTTTCCAAATATTTAGATCCCACTCATAGGCACAGTTACAAGTTTCAAAGGAGGAAAAGAGTCAACATGGGATAGAATTGCTAACTGAAATCCAGAAAGAATTGGAACCCTTTGAAAATCTGTAGTTCCAGCAGAGTAATGTGAGACACCTGGCATGAGGCATATAGCATTTAGGAGAGGTAAAAAGAGAAAGAGGGAATTGCAGGCTTTACTTTTAAGTTGGTGCTTTTTCCTCTGCTATCCAAGACTTCAACCATACATCTAACTATCATGATTCATATCTTAAGCCCCAAGACACAACTTTACTTGCCTTTCAGTGTGAATCTTCACGATTGGTAATCCCATACGGTATGCAAGAATAGAGCCCTCTACAGTCTGCTGATGCAAATCATCACCAAAACACACTTCTTTTGCAGCAGAAAATTTTGTTCCATTAGCAGTGAGAATGTCAAAGGAACAATAAAAGCTGTCTTCATGGTGGTTTAAAGCACAAACACTAACATGCATTGTCCCATCTTCTTCTCCCTTTATAGCCTGCTCCCGCAAAACGTGACAGTAAAGCAAACAAAAACATCTATTTTAAATCAAATCAAATCTCTCAACAGGGTGGAATCACAGGACAAACCTCAGGCTACTTATACAAAAGCATTTAATATCAGATTTCTAGTTGAATATTTTTAAAAGCCAATGTGCATTTCTATATTTCTATTTATTTGTTAATAAATAAACAGTATCAATCAATAATCAAACAATAAAGAAGAGGGCATTTTCCCCCTCCTATAATTAGACAGCAAAAGATTCTTAATTGCCTGATCAGTATTTTGTGTTTGCCACTGGACACGTATATCTGTGTAATTTTCATCAATTCAGTAATTCAGTCAGAATTGATTTTTTGCACTTTTGGACTCAGAATGGTACCTCAATCCCAAGGCATCAGCATTTTGTGCAGTGCTGCTGCTGAAATACCAGGGAGGCAGAGTATTGAAGTATCCACCAAAGCCGGCTCACTTTGGGGAGGTGCAGGGGAGGGCTCAGCATGGCACTTACTTTTTACTTTTCAGGCAGCTGTAGAATCCAGCCATGGTCCTTCCCAGAACAGCGCATGCATTTAATTTGTCCTTGTGTGTGGATGCCAGCACAAAGACCCTGCAGCTCCATATCCTGCTCACCAAATGCCCACACACATGCACAAGAAAGACAGCATGTCACTGCAACTACTGGCCAGATAAAGCTCCTGATCTGAGGCCCTCAGATGCCGTTGAACCAGGTCCAAGGAGGGCTGTGCCCGCTCCATACATGGTTATGAATTGTTAACTCCCCCTTTTCCTGCCTCCTTCCAGCTCTTGGTGAGCACAGTATCCTAAGCATAGAACAGCACGTGGCGTTTGATTCTGTCTCCCATGGGAGGATTGACTGTAATTAGGATATGAAGAAGCCTTGAGGAGATTATATTGTTATTGTTATTTTTTAAACAGACAGGCTACAGAAAATACTTGCAACATCTCTGAAATAACAACATAAGACTGCAGTTGTTCTCCAGCACACAGGGGGTATACAGCACCTTCCAGTGCAGGCATTAGCCCATCTCACTGTACATTGCAAGCTGCTCTAACATGCTGCTCTGCAAGTTAGCAGAAAGAACTACATCCCTGCAATATTGCAAGGCCTGGCAAGAGACTCTGGAATTTCAAGGCAATGCCCTCTGATGATACACACAGCAGTGGGCATTCACTGTCACAACTATGGAGGCCCTCACGCATGCAGAAGAAGAAAAAGAGCTATGGTTTAACACCGGGAACATCAGCCCCAGCAGCCCCACTCATGGGGATGACTCAAGCCCCAGGACAACATAGCTGCACACATTTTGGCATTACATTGCATCAAATCCATATGTGAATGGTGTGCACCTGGCAGCCAGTGACCCCTGCAGAGGCAGGAGCAGGCAGTGATGTGCTGCCTGTGTGTGGCCAGGGAGCAGCAGCAGCTGGTGACAGAGCAATTCAGCTCCTAGAGCCCATGAGCATCTCAGATTGACTTAAAAACAAACAAACAAGCAAACAAACACGGATGTTCAAAGGTAGTAACTGCATAACTCTCATAATTACAGAAGAAAGATTTATACTGAGTCCTATAAAAGATTAGAAGAAAACCACACTCGTTTGTGTTGCTTTGATAGGATGTAATATTTGAATATCTGGGTCTGGCAAGCTGCTAAGGAACATTACACAAGTATTTCTATATAAGTTTCTCTAAAGAGTTCAGTAGCAAGACCAGATCTAAGGTGGATCAGTTCTTCTAGAATACTAGGAAAAATATTTTAACAGCTTTCCTGTAAGAGAGATGTGAAGTTTGAGAAATACGCTTCTGGCGGAGAGTCCCAGAACTGACTCTTCTACAGTAGCTTCACAGCAGAGCAGAACTTTGTAATCTGTTAACTATGAACCCATGAACTTCATCTCTTTATTTTCTATAAACTTCCCTGCATAAAAGGAAAGCTGTGACACAAATAATAAATGATATGAAGTGCAAGAGCCATCATAAACTGAAACCAAATCATATTACCATCTAGTTTCTCACTTAGCAAAAAAGAGAAAGCTTCCACAATGCCATCCACAGAAGAACTGCAAATCCAACTTGACCTCAGGAAGACGTGCTTTCTCTTTGGAAAAGACACAAAAATGCAGTAGCATGAGTTGAAGCTTTACCCAAATGAGTTTTACTGTTGGCTTGTATTACTGTGCTTGCCATGATGACTCCAGGCTGAACTCATAAAGGCCAGTTACAGAGCCCTAGAGAGAGCCCACAGAAAAAAAAAAAAATCAAAACCAAGACTCTGGTTACAGTGTATCAACCACTGAGAAGGAATCTGTGGAGACTGCTGGGGAAATGTTCTCACTGGCTGAGTGTACAAAATGTCATCATTTTAACTAGTGTAGAGCAGGGCCCTCAAGCTTCAAAAGATCATATTTTTCGCTAACATGAAGCAGATTCCCTGCCTCCTAACCACCTGAGATGGTTTGTGTTCAGAATGTTTCCTTTCATTATTCCTTTGTCTTTCATGTATTTCGTTTTGGACTTTAAGTTACTTACTAGATCATGCAAATCTTCACCTGTTGGTTTTCATTTAGGTTAAACATAGTCTTGTTCCCAGGAACTGGCAGATTTAACCACACACCATTTAGAAAGACTCTTTCCCAGAAGCACAGACTGATAAACAGTCATTAAAAACAATTATCCTTCCTCAGGATTTAACCCTTTTTGATTCTCTATCTTTGTATCAGTCTCCAAGCCACTTCATGGTAGGATTTCTTATTCACTGCTCTGATTCTTCATCACTAGCACAGCTCCAAATAGCATTGAGCTTTCTGGGTAGAGATCCAAAACCTTAGATGTTGATAAATATCACGGCTCCACGTCCACAGGTGACCAGTGCAAGTAAGCAGTTATGTGATGCTTATACAGGTTGTACAGCCAAACAGAAGCTGAGCTGACATTAGCTTGTTACTTGTCCAGTGCTAAATGAGTGGGCTGCTCTGCTACTAATTAATTAAAGATGTTTTCAGTTTGGAAAGTAGATGAACACCAAATAACCACAGAATACAGACTTTGGAAAAGTAAAGATCATTCTTTAAAGATAGGGAAAAGAGCAAGTTTAGACACCTGGGAGCTGAATCAGATCTGGATTTCCTCTAAAGTTTGTGGCTTGGCTTGACTAAAATAGCCCATTCTAGGCCCATTTCTATTTGAAAATGATGGTCTTCCCACCTGACTTCTCCCAACTCATTGTCATTGCTCTCCCTCCACAGACAAACATTCTCACCACTCCCTGTGATCACTGCACGACCAAATCTGCCTTGCTTCATCTTCTCAGTCTGTGGGCAGAGCAAGCGGTCCAGGTGGCAAGCCACCCTTCCTTGGGGTGATGCAGAGGTAGCAGCAGAGCAGCCACTGCCTGTTAATCTTCCCAAGTTTCTTAATTTCTCCAAAGGGAAGGAGGAAGGCAAGTCTGAGCAAGGTCAGCAACCCAACCACCGAAAAAGGCATGCACTAAGATCTAACTCATAAAATCAGAGACTTGATTCACAGTCAATTTTACCTGTGCCATTGCAAGAAAGACCTCTTCAAAATAAGTAACCAACAGCAACTAGTAATCCAATAGGGGACTCAAAATAAGCTGAAAACACTGGCGCTTTTCCACCGCCACTTCCTACACATACACAGGGCACACCAGCAGCCCGATAGCAGAAGTGTTAGGAGCTCCACATGGAACAAGCAATGCAAAATATGTTTTGTGTCCAACAGATCTACTGCTTTTCTTGCAGCCTTTTGCAGCCAAATCTCCAAGGGCTAACCGTGTCCTCACTTCCCTGGCTCTCAGGCAACAAGCACTTCACGCTTCTCAAAAAGCCGGCTCAAATGGCACCAGGACATGTGTGCAATGCCAAGCAGCAGGGATGGGCCAGATGCCATGCAGTTGTGAAACCTCATGATTCACAAACATGGCTGTTAGATTATTATTAACCTATTATTAACCTATTTTCAGAAGGAGACAAAAGTTTCCTGTGAATTTTTCAGTACGCAAATGTAGGGGTAGGAATAGAAATCCTACAGTAAGCTGATAGACATTACACATTTCCAGCATATTTTGGTGTCTCTGACTTGACTTCCTGTTCACAAGGCACATGTTGGTCTCCCATTTTTAGCCTTCAGCCTCTACCAAAATGCAGCCTACTTCCCTCTCTACCAGTCCATAATGGCTGTGTTTTCACTGTATTCTGGTAGACTTCACTATTGTGAAAAGCATAGTATCTCTTGGGTATGAATTCAAGGAAAGTAACACAGTCAATGTCTGGACATCAAATGACATATGTGGGGCAAATCCACACACTGGAGTCTAGCTTCCAGTTCTCTAATTGTTACCATTGAGCAATGAAGCATAGCTTAATAGACAACGCTCAAACTAGATTTTATGCTTGCTTAAGTCTTCATAAAAATGTGCCATTCCTGCTCAACCACACACAGAATACTCCTTCCACTATAACCTGTAACAAATCCTGCACAGAAATCTAACTGCAATATTGCAAGTCGCTCTCCCCATAGCACGGTGCTTTTTGCGTTCGGCACATGAATCGTTTAACAGTGTGCTAGCATAAATGTGACTGTCAGGCAACACCTTCCTGAAGCTGAAACAGATTCATTTTTCTTGCAAGTGAGATTCTTGGGCTGGCAAATGGGCCTGGCTTGGGAATTCTCAGTGAAAACCCATCAATACTACAGACACAACTGAACATGCACCACTGTTAAAAGCTGCACTATCAGAGCTTTAAACAATTTGGGTTGGAATCGCACACGATATTCTGCAGAAAACAAAGAAGTGGAGATAAGAGGATTTCTGCCTTTCAGAGTTTATACATCCAGCTGTGATTAATCTTAGGAGGAAAATGAGGGTTCAAAGCCTATCTCTGAAAGTAGAGTACAGCCAGGGGCCTCTAACTGCACATTATATCAGCTTTTTATTAATGTATATGAGCCCAAAGAATTTGCCACAATACTTGCTTTGAAGTCTAATTACTGTATGTTGATCTAAGTGTGTCTGGTTTTACACCTTGTGTGCAATGGCTGGGATTTGAGGGATTTTTGCAGTCGTTATTTCTTGTTAGAGGACTTTCTTCAAGATCCTTCAATAACAATAATATTTCAAAGAAAGCAGCAGTACATATACTCTCTTTGATTCTAGTGTTTGGTAATTCTGAGTATGAATTGTTTCACAGTTTCCCACTAACATACTGTATCTTCATCTCTGAGGAAGGAGTGAAGATAAATCACAGTATGGTGCATCCAGTGTATTACCGAACTCTAAAATAAGGCAAAAAAGATACCAGTGCATTAAATCTATTCTCCCTAGTCTGTGCCTCCTTTGTGTCCACACAGCCAAACTTGGTCTCTTCTGGCATTATCTAGAGATGAATTTCAGACCATATGTCATTTAAAAGGTAATTTCCCCTAGATTTGCAGCAGGATCACAGATGTAACTTCAGACTTCAGTGTCAAAAAACATAAATCGACAAACAAATAAGACAGATAGAGACAGAAGTGTTTGACTGACATTTTACAAATTTACAACGCTTGATTTACATGTAAATGTGCTATTGTTTATAAAGTAACAACATCCCTGTATACGTAGACAATATAGCAAGAAGTGCTTTCTCTCACGTCTGCTTTTTTTCCATCCTAGATCATAAATCTAGAATTTAAGATTTGAGTGAGTCTGAATGACAAGCAGACTATTTTTATTTTTTGATACAGAGGAAGGGTTTGGTGTTTCCTGTGAAAATACTAGTATGGCCAATATTTTTTATACTGGGAAACTGCGGTTCTTTTATCCAAATTTGGGTAGTGCTGAAGCTGAACAAAGGAGCTCTGTTTCCACACATTCTGACTTAAGAAAATTCCATGTTAAAAAACATTAAATTCCAACAACACGACTTTTCCTTCTCAATGTCCAGGCAGGCACCAATATGCAAGACCACCTGGAAGGAAAAGTGCAAATACAGAACGTAGCTTCAGACACATGGGTCACTGCCTAGTCTTGATGTTGAACATGAGAGGTATCAGTTTCTGAATCTAAATAAATATCCTGAGACGCCTTGAATAGTGAATTGAGTTCTCTACACCCCATTCTTCCCAAATTCTCCTCTAGGGATAGATCCAGTCAATGTCCTCGCAATACGCCAAGCTCCGTTGGAGACAGATGAGACCTACACTGCCAGCAATGCCTGTGCTGTGAATAGCAATCAAGTTTAATGATTTCCCATGCATATTGGTTTTGCACTAATGTAGGCCCACCTCTTCAACAGAATTACTCCTGATTTGTTTGTATAGGTATAACTGGGGACTTGCACATCTGGAAAAATATTCCTAAAGCCATCAGCATCCTGAATTTCTACTGTCACTTTTGAAATAGAAATTCAAAAGTCAAGGTCATCTCAGATATCATCTCACTAGCTGTCAGCTGAAGAAATAATACAGGAAATCATGGAAGCACAGCTCTGAGGAAAAGGCTGTCTGATTTCAGTGCCTGCAAACACAAGGCTAAAGATAAAGCGACCTTTAACGTTCAGAGAAGGCCAGTAATGTCCCAAAATGTCCTGCCTGCAGGCTTTTTTGCTCCAAAGGGAAAAGAACAGAAAAATACAAGACAGAACTGTATACTGTTGACATTTAACTCAGATTAGTAGGCAGTGGTAACATCTCTTTTTCTTTGTTAGATTTCCTCTGTATAAAGGCATGCATATGGTATTCATTTCATTTCACAAACTGCAAAATAAGTAGCATATATTGAGTAATAATAAATTTATGCTCACCACTTGGTATCTGCAAGATAAATCACAAGCACCAGATCTGTGTCTCTCTTGCACAGAATAGAGTATTGCTCCACATTGAGGATACAGCTGAGGGAACTGAGACAGAGTGACTATTCCAGAACGATTAACTATTCCAGTGACTATTCCAGAAACCATAAACTGCAACCGAACCCAAAGTTCCTGGTGCCTGGAACTGCATTTTAGAGTCTTTTCCCTCTCAATAAGGATAGTCAGAAAGACGGTACAAGAATAGGCACCCTATAAATATCTAAGATAACTTTAAGTTCACTGGCCAGGCTTCAGCTGTGGGAACTCTTACAGAATCACTGGCATCAAAATGCTGAATTAAATTAGAAATCTATGACTCCACCTCACAACTTGGCCCAGCCAGTCCAGAGTTTTAAAATCATCATATAACAAAATACACCCCATATTGAGCCAATTTTGCGAGAACATCCCATACCCCATCAGAGCCCTTACACAGCAGCTTGACCCATTACTCAGATTTGGGTTCTGGGAATCTTTAAATATCCTCAGTTCGATCCTAGCAGTCTCCAAACAGCTGGCACTGTTCCCATCGTTATGATGGGAAAGGAAAAAAAATCTAACAAATATCTACAAGCAGGAAACATGCTAATTGCAGAAGAATTTTACCTAAAACCACTGAGTCACCAAGTCACTTAATCATATGCTTAAACTGGATCTCAGCTTGGTCCTTCTCATTTCAAAGGGTACAACCACAGAGTTTAAGCAAATGCTGAGCTGATGGGTCCACCTACCACTGCAGAACCAGAGGTATCTGAAAAAGCTAGTTAAGAGTCTTGACAAACCGAAGTCCATTGCTTTCCTTCTGCCCTGCCAGGTGGATTAGGAGATACCTACAGCTCTCCTAGGACAAATGCTGCTCTCCAGCCCCACTACTCTGGCCCCTGTTGCTGGCCTTCAGACACAACACACTATAGAGAGTATTGGATATATAGAGTATAGTATTGGCTTTGGGTATCGGCTCATTGGTTCCATCTTGGTAGTTTCCATTCAGCACAATACCAGCCAACACTGAAGACCCCAACAGGACAAGGAGCATTTGTCACCATCTGCCACGAGCTGAGAAGTCACCCACCCCTTCTATTGGCTTTACCAGCACCTTTGCGAGAATGCAAACTCAGACCAAGTCATGAAACAGCTCATCTGAATATAGCATAGAGGCTAATGCACTGATACTGCATGAAAAAGGACTAACTGAGGCCTCGAGGGACTGTGTATTACCTGGAGATAGGCTGGTGTGCAGCCTAAGGTTGAGGCATGCTTGTTCTGCACTTAGCTACATGCAAATGCTAAGCAAAACTTCCATTTATTAAGGAATATTTATATATAAGTGAAATTACAGACTAGATAGTATTTAAAAGCAACAAAAGGTTGCTGAGTTAAGTTACAGAATGGATTTGTGCTGCCTTCTCAATTACATAATACCAACACTGTAAGATTTTCTCACTGTGGATGGGATTTACTATTTCACCAAGGCAACTGTAATCAAGTACAAACAGTAATGAGACTTCTGTATTTTTCTCCTAGGTTATGGAAAGATTTTTCCATCATAAATTCATATTTAATTACTAAATATAATGAGATATTAGTAAAATAATAATAATAATTTTTATTATAAATCCTAAGGGAATGTCAATTGAATGTTGCAGAATAACTACAGGTCATCAATAAAACTGTTGATATGATGAAGCTCTTATTCTGATCAGAGGCTGTTACAAAACCAGCAAATATGTCATCTCTGAAGACTCTGACACATACTACACATGGAATGACCCTTTCACCAAAATTAGAACCCTTTCAGAATCTGAACTATTTTTCTTTTGGAGGAATGAGGCCACATGGCTGTGCAGATGCCGTGTCATGTGCTGTAGAAACAAACCTAAGTCACACTCCATGGCTCGTTTTATTCCTCTTGTACCCCCAGAACAAAGAACAACGGCAACAACCGTAGTTGGAGGGCCAGCAAAGAAGAAGAAATGTAATCAATCAGAGCATATATATTTCTCATATTCCCTTTTTTCCCCTCCTCTAGTCACTTCTACAAAAATCGTGGTGGTATTGTTTATAACACAGTTTCTTCAGGCTCGTTGCAACAATAATGGCTGGTTTGCTTTCCATTTAACACAATTTTATACTGCTTCTCATTAAAAAGATAACATAAAACCCTTGCTATAGACTAGGAGCTTGACAAATCAACTAAAGCAAGAACTTTTGAGATAAATGATAGACTTTCCTTGACTCAGATTTCTTTCTTTAAACAGATTTAAGGGCCTTAACATTTTAATATATTTTCTTGTACAAAAAGATATCATTATTAATTATTGCAGAATCCACAGCTTTAGGAGTTTAACAATCATTAAATTTTCTCTTCAGTTATCACTGTAGCAACAAAGTGATAATGTACAAAAGCTAGATCCCCAAAAATGAAACTATTTAAAAAACATAAATAAAAATTAATAAATATATAAATAAATAAGCATAAAAATGCTTAAAGAAGCGTATGTTGGTAGTTAACAATGTGTATGTAAACAGTTCAGCATGTTTCTGCTCCCTGTATCATTATTGCTCCTGAACTCTTAAGAGTAAGCAAATGCACCACACTGTGGTTTTGAAATACACTCTGATGTGAAACAGTTGCATTCTGTATCTTTTCCAAAGGACCAGAATCTTTAAAACTCTACAGCCTTATGCATCTGTAAATATGGTCTACCTTAAGACATCAGAAAAAAAAAAAAAAAAAGAATTAAAAATTCTGAAAAGAACTTCCATTACTATTGAATACAAAGCAATTCTGAAATGACATCTCCAGGTGACTTTACTTTCCCAATGCACAGGAGGTTTTCTATGCCTCATTCTCGAAAACATCATGTTCCTATCTCCCTTTTTTTAACTAAGATTTAAGGAGACAGTTATATAAATCCACAAGTTCCCTGTGAGGTGCTAAATCATTTCCTGGCAGACTGAAACATAATGTACAGCTTGAAAAAGCAACAAAATCAAGGAAGCATATTCATACATATTCCCAGTTTTTAGCATGTTCTTGGATAAGCATACTATATATATATGGGACTATAGTATAAATTTATAGAGAAGCTCCTGGACCATTTCTCAAAGGCCATGTAAACCACACAACCAGTCTCCCTTGCTTTCATTTCCTCACCTTTTCACTACTTCCTACTGAGGCAGTGAAACGTACCACAGAAAACAGGATAAATTAAGAGCTCAGAAATCCTGGCACTGTTTTCATAGGAAATAGGTTGAGAGAACACACCTTTTTTAAGCCTTCCACTGCCCATCATTCCAGTGTGTAGGAAAACATGAGCAGTTTCCTGAACCACAAGGATAAGATTCATCATGGCACATGAAGAAGAGCCTTAGATCCCTGCTACCTGGCTGCCGTCACATGCAGTGAGTCAGCAACAGGCCTGGGAAACAACGCTGGTTTCCCTGGTACCATGGGCCAGGGTGAGGGTCCCCAGATCGTGTGGCATGAGCTGTAACTCAAACTCTCTAAAGCTAGAAATTATTATTATTATTATTTAAAATAACCTTGACAATCAAAAGAGCAAAGAATCAGCCAGTTTGTAGCAGCCTGACCCCCTGTGTGCTGGCAGGTATCCCTCCCACTTCACCTAGTGGAATATAAAAAAGCTCTTACAAAGTGTAAACTGGGAGAAAGGAAAAGATACATTGAACAACAAACTACTGTAACATTTTCTGACAAATTATAGTAATTATAAGATTTCTGTGAACTAAATGACAATATCTTCTTATTAGTAAATACCAGTGGAATTTAAGAGCTGTATGTTCAGCAGGAAGAAGTGATGGCTGGAACTACAAATGAAAACCCAGAGAATGGCAGCGAAAGCGTGAGAGGCTGTGCAGTTCCTTGGCGTACCATGTAGCTGAGGTTAGCTCTAGGGAGCGCATCAAAGTATGTTCACTAACCTCTGTTTTCTCCTACAGACTTTTAAGGAACAATTCAAGTCTGAAATAAGATCCTCATTACTTCCTACAGTTCTAAGAGCTTAGAATAGTGCAGCCACCACAAATTCAACATTCCAGAATCAGCAAAACCACACAATGACTTTTTAAACAAAGTGGGTATTTTGGAAATAATATTTGGTGCTCTCTTCATTTTCAATTTCTGAATCATCATAGCACTGCTTTCAAGCTTTGTGGCTTTGTATTTTGGCATTTTTGCCTGGCTTTTCTTGGTTGGTTGGTCAAAAGAAGATTTAGAGTTTTGCACAATCATTTGGCTGTGCGAGTTATATGATCTGAAGAGATCTCATGAGATTTATGGGGAAACTGCAGTAGCTAGCAACAACGAGGGAGGAATATTAGTTAAAATGATCCTCGTTAATACCATCAGCTGCAAATCTTTGTGTCTGCTGCTTGCCAGGGAGGTGGTTTCAAGTTCTAACCTGCAGCACTCCTTCCATTGCACATACAAGCTGTCATCCAAAGATACGGAGATAAGGCCCTCTAGATGGAGAGAAGTGTAGCTTTATGTTTAAAGTACACAATAGATTGAGCTTAAACAGGCAGAAAAATTGGCCATTTTCTAGAAACTTATCTGAGGGAATGGTAGGGTACAGGACTGCATTTCCACTAAAACCATCATCAAGTAACAAGATCTCAAGTATTGGTTTTGAATTAATTTGGAAGAACCTGATTAAATTCAAATGGCATCTATGCTTGTGGCATTGGCATGGCTTCTGAAAGCTATTTTAGACTTTCAGAGGATGTGTATGCATCTGTGTATGCATGATTCAACGTGATGCTGGTGGCATTCCTATAAAGTCAAGCCACTGCTGCTCAAGATTGGACCATATCCAGAGCTCATTAAAAACAATGAGAGTCTTTCCACCGAGTTCAACTCCCCATATCGTTGCCTGGGCTTGCAGCCTGAGGTACAGCAGGGATGGCAGTCACAGGGCCCGGTCCGCTGTTTGACTTACTACACAGCTAGGTGTTTATGTTATATAACTAAAGATATTGCGAACAACCACACTACATACACTGCCTGCACTACAAACATAAGGATTACTGGAAATCCTCAGGGGAAAAAAAAAATTCAACTCCCTAGTTTGAAATGAAGAAATTGACTCACCAGCAAGAATTCTCCCTGTTCAGCAGGTATCCCTTTATCAGCGGCACCGGGCAGCACTGGGGATGGTTCCACCATAAGTGTTGCGCTCCCCTAGAGAACACACTCCCTTATATTCCTACAAAGATATGCATAAACACTACACTTTCCCAGAATTCTATATATATGCAAGACTATTCCAGGAACTAATGAATAGATGCTAATGTCCTCCTGCGCATGCGTTGAAGTTGTGTGGGGCAGCTTTGGGGGTCTCTTGGTGGTTATTGGGGAGTCTTCTTCACTACAATCGTCTTCATCACCATGTCATTGTCATGGGTACTATCTGCTGCCTCCCTCCGGCCACCACCAACCAGTCTGTGTTCCTTTGTGTATAACATTGGCAAGGCTAGCACTTCTTCACACAACTTTGACAACTTCATTGTCTTCACTAACCTTCTGCTGCTGTAGCACCTTGATATGGCACACTAGAAAGATACATTTCCTACTGGATATACACTTTTCAGATCCCCATGCAAACTGCTCACATTTAGCTGCACAGCAACAATTACAGCATTAGATCATTATGCAGGCTAAAGAACAAACAGCAGCTAGGGCTATGACAATCAGAAACAATTGTTTGAGCCATTACAGATTGGGCAACTAGGGTTCCAAATCTCTTCAAAGCCCTGAGAAGCCTTTAGTCACTTTGCGTAAGACCCTAGCTAGGTCCCAGATTTTCTCAAGATTGGTCGCAATCCTCCCGCTCTGATCTATATGCACGCAGCAGCTCGTGTTAACAACTGTACAGACACCTCCTTGCAAGGCAAGCGAGAGATCTAAAGCCATTCCATTTTGCATTGCCATCTGGGATAATCTTAATATTTCTGTCTGCAAAGCTTGGAGTATCTAACTCAGCATGCATACACTGTGCAAGTAACTAAACGAAGGCTGAGGCCCTGCTTCAGTTTGCTAAACGAATGTGTACATTCTTTTTGTTTATACAGACAGTTCATGTAAATAAATACATATATATGACTGAAACATACTTAAATGGTATCAGATATAATAAGCTTTCTGGTCAAAGTTTTAATGGATTTCAGCAGAGATCAGGCAGTAAGGATTAAAGATGTGTTTGCTGATATTAAATGTATTTGATTCTCTCTCTCATACACTAAGTAATTCTCACCAAGTGCTCATTTTCCCAGCTGTTAAAAAATAAGTAACACCTTAACCTTTCTTCAGCGCTTACGCAGGATCCTGGTACCTGCACATGCAGATAGTGCTTTAGAATCATAAAATCAGAAAATCATAGAATCCTTAGAGTTGGAAGAGACCTTTAAAGGCTATCTGGTCCAAATCCCCTGCAATGCACAGGGACACCTACAGCTTGACCAGGTTGCTCAGAGTCCAGTCCAGCCAGACCCTGAGTGTCTCCAAGGACGGGGCTTCCACCACATCCCTGGGCATTCAGTTCCAGTGCTTAACCACAGAATCACAGAATCATAGAATTGTAGGGGTTGGAAGGGACCTCTAGAGATCATCGAGTCCAAACCCCCTGCCAAAGCAGTTCCCTACAGCAGGTCACACAGGTAGGCATCCGGATGGGTCTGGAATATCTCCAGGGAAGGAGACTCCACCACCTCCCTGGGCAGCCTCCTCGACCAGAGGGAAATTCTCCTCATAGAGGAGGTGTTGCACCCCTTGGATCATTTTTGTGGCCCTCCTCTTGGAGGAGTTGGAGTTGTGGCACACCAACAGGTCCAGGTCTCTCCTGTTCTGAGGACTCCATGTCTGGACGCAGTGCTCCAGGTGAGGTCTCAAATGTTTCTTGTAAAACATTCTAAATAACCATTGGACTCTAAACAAATGTATTTAACAGAAGACCCTGTACTAAGTGGGTCTTTGGACCAAGCACAATATCTCATTTATTCTTTGACTGCCATCTATCTTTTTCTCTTAAAAGAAAACTTAGCTGTGCTTTTGTCTGCAACACTGTGACTAGTGAATTAAAACACATTTCCAGTGGAGACAAACATTAACTTTGAAAAAGAAGACAATGCCAGTAACACTTTGTAAGACATAAAGCTTAACATCTTGGTTAAGTCTGTGCTTACCAGCCGCAGGAAAGACTAAAGAAAAGTCTAGAGAAGTGATTGCTTCCTAAATGTCTGAAAAAAGCCCAAACCTGTGTTGTGTTCCAAAGGACAAATAGTTTTGAGTCATCAGATCTGCACTGGGTACATCTCCATCCTTTTGGTCAGAGCAATCTGAGACTTTCCAGTTTCAGAAAACTTCCATCAAATCTTTGATGGAAACACAGGCAAGGAACTTAAGCAGAAAAGTATTACAATGATTTTAGGAAACTCAAATTCAATTTTGGTTCATGTACAATCCGAACAACTTGGTTTCACATAATAGAAAAAGCATGTAGTATAGATAGTATCTAACTGCCTAAATTTGCAGCTGTACTTGTTTATAAGAGCAAGACTCATAAGTATTTGTATTTCTCATCTTATAAAGCATCTGCAAAGATGCTGGAGTCTTAATTATCATTAAATATATTGTATGAGAGAAAAACTAATAGAAAACTCATGTTCGTGAAGCTGCTAATAACAGACGATGCCACTATACATTGTATTCGCGGGCTGTTTTAAGGGTTTCCAGTGGTGTGTTTCAAGTCACCTGTAACCTCCTTCAGTTTCCCTAAAATATCAAAAAGACAACATAAAGCATGAAAGATCTTCAGTGACTGTAACCCCAAGGGGCTTGGAACACATGTGCCAGGCTATCTCTTTCCAATCCTCTACAGTAGGGTTGAAGACAGTAAAAGCTCATCCCAATGTGCACTGGAGGACTCTCATGGCCACATGTGTCTCAGCAGCGGAGTGCCCTCAGGGATCTCTGCAGGCTGTGGCAAGGACACATCACAGAATCACAAAACTCTGGGGCCCCCAACACAAGAAGGATGTGGAGCTGTTGGAGCGGGTCCAGAGGAGGCCACAAGGATGCTCAGAGGGCTGGAGCACCTCCCCTACGAGGACAGGCTGAGAGAGTTAGGACTCTTCAGCCTGGAGAAAAGAAGGCTGCGGGGGGACCTGATAGCAGCCTTCCAGGACCTGAAGGGGCCTGCAGGAAAGCTGGGGAGGGGCTTTTTACAAGGATAGATAATGACAGGACAAGGGGTAATGGTTATAAACTGGGAGAGGGTAGATTTAGACTAGATAGAAGGAGGAAATTCTTCCCTGTGAGAGTGGTGAGACACTGGAACAGGTTGCCCAGAGAAATCGTTGATGCCCCCTCCCTGGAAGTATTCAAAGCCAGGCTGGATGGGGCTTTGGGCAGCCTGGTCTGGTGGGAGGTGTCCTTGCCCATGGCAGGGGG